>BPLS01032084.1:55261-120747 GCA_019656275.1 Rhododendron kiyosumense
AAAATAAGTCAACTCACAAAATTTGGGCCCGATCGAAACTTGTCCGAATTTGCAATTAAGTATCATTTGGACTTCCGAAACTTCGACCGGTCCAATTAATCTTGAAATTGGGCTTTCACGTATTCTCCGTCATAAAATTTTTAATCTGAACTCAAAAAAATTCAATAAAAATAAACCAAAAAACGAACCAATTACCAAAAAGATGAAACGCAAATCCTCCCCGCTTCTATTACGCCTACATGTCAACATTTCATTGGAGGTCCAAGCGCACTGGATAAGACTAGCTGGAGAAGATCAGACCCATTTCTTGAACGAAGACATGCGCATGCTCTGTTTCTATGCACCCATCTATCGAGAGAGAGAGAGAGAGAGAGAGAGGAGAGTAGGCTAATACAGGTACCCACTCATCTTCTCCATAGAAATATAATGTGTGCAATTTAGCAGTAATTGTATTGTTATGTTTCGTTTTGCAATCTTCTTCTGTATATTTTAGGTGAAGTATGTAATTGTATCAATGGGACTCATAAAACTAAGCTGTATTAATTGCTTGTGGTTGAATGCATCATTACGGGGACAAAAAGGAGGAAATGGGTACTTTGATTCTCAAACTATTGCCACTGCGACAAACATTTGAAAAATCTAAGTTACTACCTTGCTAATTACAAACTCTGTATAGTCTTATGAGCAATATTTCGAAATTCACGCCAAGAGCACACTTAGGTAATAGGAGAAATGAGGTTGAGAGTTCAACTCATTTTTCAAGGTGCTAACTATTCTAACAATATTGACTTTCCCCGATAAAAAAATTATTTTGGAAGAGAAGAGAGAAGTTTCCATCAGGCTGCATTGCTCTAAGGCTGTGTTTGGATTATGAATTTATGGGCGGTTCTTCTATAAAGGGAAAGGAAAATGACGAGGATCGAATAAAAGAGCTTCTTCTCTTCATCAATTAACTTCTTTTATTGTTCAGTGTCTTTCATTTACCCTCCTAAATCCCTATACAAATAAAGGTCTCAAACACAGACTAAATGCTGGTGTCTCTAGCATTTTAGCATTTCATATTCTGTGTCTGAATTAATTACTCCAGTTTACTTGTAAATTTGGACGTGTAAATGATTTCTTGGAATTTTCTCGCTTTTTTTCTTGGTTTAGGAGCATTTAAGGGTAGTTTTTTTTTCTTTATTTTATCTCGCTGTTGATAATTTACTCCATAGTCGGTTTGATTGATGTGGTTGGTATTCACTCTCCGTGCATAGGACTGAGCATTGATCTTTACATTCGTTGTAGGTACTATGCATTCAGAGGGCTACCAATGGCATCTACATTCTGTAACCTAATAAGCATTGGATCTGGTCAAAAGAAACTCGGCCATTACCTCTTGAATCAGAACAACAATGCAGGGCAAGTTTCACTCGCTTGTATGCCAATTCTTACAAGACATGGATTCGGATGTGAATGGTGAAACACGGCCACTTTAAGCATCTATTATCTGTGTTTGGCCCTTTTTTACAGTTTTCAGGATGTGTACTTCAATAGAGAACTAAGCTTTACTATGACTAACTGGTTTATGGATAGTTAAGCCTTATGCCTATGGGATGCTTTTGGAATCCACAATAAATTAGGGAATTTTGCTTCATGTCATCTACAAGCATGAGGTTCATTTCCATTGCCTTTTTTTTTTGGTCAAATGGAAAAGTATTTCCATTGCCATTTGATTGTTAGTTTGGTTGCATAATGTCTGGAGAAATTCAATCTCAATAGGTGGTGGTGTTGTGAAGTTTGAATTTCCAATCTGTCCTGTCATAGCATATATTTTGTGATTAACATGACCTTACTTTCTGGAATGACTAGCATATTTTTCTTCTCAGGCATTGTCGCAGAGTCCCTTTGTCGTATGTTGTCCAAATGTCATCTTCTTGTCACCACAAAACAGAAAGCTGTCTGAATAGAACTCATAAAAGACAACTGGCAACGCGGCAGTGTCAATGTAGGTGCACTTCCTTCAAGAATGGAGAAGAACATCTGCAAAGTATGTCTGAAGTGAAGACGGAAGAGTACATTTCAAGAGCAACCTTGATATGGAGGGCGATCAAGCTACCAATTTACTCTGTTGCCCTGGTTCCTCTCACTGTGAGTTTCTTTCTAACACTTGATAGTGTTGACAAAACAAGAAAGAAGCTTATTTGATGTTATCATATAGATTTAAGTTTGTGACGGACTAGTGCTGCAATTCACATTGGTTGGACGCTTGTGAATACGAATCTATCTTTGTTTTTCTCCGCAACCAATCTTCTCATTTATGCTCGATATCTTCTGAAACCTTTATAGAACGAATCTCTTTCTATAGAAAAATAGAATGAGAAGTCTTTACTAAGGATTTTAAGGCCAAGAATCAGCTGGAATTCACATTGGTCGGATGCTAGTGATTGATTGGGATAGAACACATTTTATAGTCGTTCAAAGCTTGAATTGACTAATGAATAATGGTTGCCCCTTGTGTGTTCTTCTACATTGCTTTTCTGAGAAAGCGCGTAGGACATTGCTTTCTTGTGGTAGATAGCAAAATCATCATTTTCACTTCAAGCAGTAATTCAGCAAGTTAGTCATTTTATTGAGTTAATTTTGGCTAAATAGCTTAGTATCTTGAATAGAAACAATATGAATCTCTTCAAATCAGTATTCACTTAACCTCAAATGGTTTTGCACCCACAATTTGAATGACATGTGTCATGTTTTTGCTTAAATCTCTATTGTTTGTACCATAACAGGTTGGAAGTGCAGCTGCTTATTTGCAGACTGGCCTGTATTCAGCCAAACGTTATTTTGTGCTCTTGGCTTCTTCAGTTCTCATCATTGCATGGTTAAATTTAAGGTGAGATGCCATATCATTTCATGAAGTTCAGTTTATGATGTCTTGAATATTTGCTATTGATTGGGTTCCCTCCCTCTCAGCATGTTAGAATTATTTTTCACTTTGGTTCTCCTTTCCCATAATTTGTGCAGCAATGACGTTTATGATTATGATACTGGTGCAGATACGACCAAAAAAGAGTCAGTTGTAAATATGGTTGGCAGGTAGGGCTGTTGGAAAGTTTCATATTTCTATACTAAATGACTTCTAGTAATGATTTGTCTCGGCTAACTGTGTCATGTATTGCATTTTTTGAAGCCGTACGGGAACTCTACTTGCTGCCTATATGTTACTTGCTCTGGGTTTTGGGGGACTGGCTTGGGTTTCTGTGGGGGCTGGAAATGTGCGTTCAATGTTATTACTGGCTTGTGCAATCACTTGTGGTTATATATATCAGGTACTAAACAAGTAAACATCCCTGCTGGAGCTGGTTAATTGATGACATGTTAGGAATGTTGAAAATATATATCACTCGGTTCTTTCTCCATTTATCTTATGCCATAGTCTGATGCCAACATCACAGCCTATCCTTGCCCCTGCACCCAAATGGTAAATGGGTATACTGCTGGATTTGTGTTGGGTATACTGTGGGGGAAAACCCATCACTAACTATCCTAGCAAGATCTATTTCTCGTAAACTTGACTCTTCTCCATATATTTCTAACGGTACTGATTGGATTTGTACTGTAAGCTTTTGGTTTTGTGACACTCTTCTGGTCAAACCATGAACTACACAAAGTTCCTCACAATGTAATGAAAATTTCTATTGACTTCTTGGTTTTGTACGCAAACCAATGTCTCCTATTTGAACATCCTTAAGAGAACTCTCAAGCCATGTCATTATAACATCTTTTAGTAGTCCTACGAGCAACAACTACAAGTGCTTCCAAGGAGTCATTGCCATCATTTTGCTTGGTGAAAGTACCCATCAGGTTTTGGTAATGGAAGAGACCTGTTTTGTGTTTTACCAGTTTGAAACTATCATTGTTGCAGTGCCCACCATTTCGGTTAAGTTATCAAGGATTTGGGGAACCCCTATGCTTCGCAGCATTTGGCCCATTTGCTACGACAGCTTTCTACTTACTGCAGAGCAGCACAAGGTTGTAGCTACATATTACTTGATAATCTTAGATTTCAGTTCACAAACCTTTTGTGAATTAATTTTGGGTGATTAATACAGTGAGCTTCCCATAACTGGCACAATCCTTTCTGCGTCACTCCTTGTTGGCCTCACCACAGCCCTAATCCTCTTCTGCAGTCACTTTCATCAGGTATCATTTTTTTTTCTTTTGTTTTCCTCTCCCCCCTTTAGTATATCTACATCTTCCGATTCAGGCCATTTCTGTATCAGGTAACTAAGTGATGTACAACTCAGGTAAAAGGAGATAGAGCTGTCGGAAAAATGTCCCCTCTGGTAAGTACCCCTGCGTTGAAACTGAGAAACAAATCCGCATGTAATTTTTGTTCGCTGTTTGAAATTTTTGGATTGTTACCTGTGTTCAGGTTAGGCTTGGCACAGAAGCCGGCTCAACAGTGGTAAAAGTGGGTGTGGTGACCCTATATTCACTTTTGCTTATCCTTGGTCTTAGCAAAGCTCTTCCTTTTGCTTGCATGGTAAGTTTTCTCATTTCGCAGGATATTGTTCAGTACGAAAAATGCATAATTTAGTGGTTATATGATCCCCTACCCCCTTACTATTCTAAATATGATCATTGCTATGTTTCAGTTTCTCTGTTCCCTGACCTTGCCCGTGGGAAAACTAGTGATTAGCTTTGTTGAGGAGAACCACAAAGTGAGTAGTGATATACTAAGCATCAAATCTTAGGAGCACATCTGTTTTAAAGTAATCTGATCGTTTGAATTACTACAATGCTGTGTTGTTGAAAAAAATGTGAAGTAAACGAATACAAGGATCATTTTTGCTTCTCAACGCAACCAAAGAGCGCCTCTTGGGCAAACTCTGAATGAAACCATGAAAGAACTGTAGAACTACAAATTATGTGGTTATGGACACAGTTTCTTGTTCTTTCATATCAGAATCAATTTTGTTCTTTATAATGGTGTTGGGACTTCATTCTTGTAGGACACAACAAAGATCTTTATGGCAAAGTATTACTGTGTGAGGTTGCATGCTTTGTTTGGAGCTTCTTTGGCAGCTGGACTGGTAGCATCCAGAATGATCATTGAAAGATCCCTGTAATTTTCTGGATACAGGGATTGAAAGTTTTTCCAGGTGAGAAACCAGAGTGAATGTCATTAGGCAAGCTTTACTTCTACCGGTCACTATAAATCTCTGAAAATTAGGACAACTTTGTCCCAGTACCAAACCAGTAAATGATGCATTTTGGGTATTTTTTTTGTTTTTTTATTTGGGTATGTGCAGGCAGGTTGTATGCCTAAGCTGCTCAACCTAAGAGATAGTTCAAGTTGACATTTTTCTACGAATCCTGAATGAGGAGCTACGGATACTTGACATAAAGGTTTTCTGGATGTCTCTCCCAACGCGAAGCCGACACTTGTGCTCCAAAATGTTGAATGAAGAAACCCTTCATGCATGGATGAGAATTCGAGGTTTACCTTCTGCTTCTAGGTTAAAAGGACAACACTCTACTTGGAAATTTGATTATATGGGTACTAGTTATGTTTCCTACCATTTTTTTTGCTCAACAATAACTCCAGTATCCACATTCGACGTATTGAAGGATATAACTGAGACTTGGGGTCCAGATACTCCTACATTTTTCAACCTTGTTGAAATCGCTTTACAGGATTGTCTAGTGTTCTGTTATCTTTCCTAGCAGGGTTGATAGCCTGTGTTGGCACTTTTGAGACACAATGTTGTTTGCATCTTTTGGAGAGAGAGAGAGAGATGTGCATTGCTTTAGTTCCTGCACTAATGACTTTCCACATTATGCTTGCCTAATCTTTTTGACCACTACTACAATATGCCTGACCCACATAATATTTACCCTTTGAGATCGACTATTGTCATCAACTGAACCAGAAAAGTGTTTGGTAAAGCCGGTTCTAAGCGTCCCACGGAAAGGGTAGTAGTCATGAAACTTATGGACCATACCCATGCCCTTAACTGCAAGCCTGTCCTATCAGAACTCTAGGTCCTAAAGAATTGAAGGTAGCACAGCTTCGGTGCATACGGGAGGAAGCCGGTCTGCTCTAAGTCCGATTGCTCCTTCGGATCTTTCCAGAGGAGACACAGTACTCATCCAATTGATGAATTTCTTGGTGTCATTAGACTCTTTGTTTTGGTTGGTTAAAGGTTCAATGCGTCTACTAGCTCTTATAGACGGCAACCGGGATATTTGGATCCTTTTCATGTGTCACATATCAAGGGCAAAACAGTCAACGCTGTTTACATCCTAAAATATGCCACTCAATGAGAAAATTACACGTAGCGCCAAATAGCGCATTGTCTAATCAGAACATGTCTCAATTAGACCCGAAATACAGAGGATTACGGGGTTTAATGATGATGTTATTTTAGTACTAAACGGAATCGTTTTGATTAGAACCGGCAACGTTTGGATAGCAAGTAGGGATGATTTAAAAAGTGGTTGAGTTTAACTGTTGATTAATCCTTAGGATCATCGAACGGTGTCATTGCTTCCTTGATTTATAACGGAAGTTAGACGCGATTGCAGGGAATCATTTGGGAAGCCAGTCGTGTGACACTAACCCACGTTGCATAAAAACAGGAAATACCACGATCCAGAAAGCAGCCACGAACACCATCATCAAGCATGGAGAGAGAGAAGAATTCTGGAAATATCAGAGTAACCGTTCGAAGGCCCCTCTCAACCGGTTTATGTGGGAATTAGAGGCAGTTCAAACAGAAACGTGGGTATCAATTGAAGTCGTGGCGATAAAAGATCAAAGGCAGACTCAACGTCTATAAGTAGAAGAATAAAGCAAAGAGAGACCCCCGACGAAAATTCATATCATCTGACAATTCATACAAAATGATTGCTCAGAGATTTATCATAGATTAGTGCTTAGATTAGTTTAGAATAGGATCTTTTTGTAGGTTGAAGGCTTATTTGTATGTAAGACAACTTTTGATTAAATTCAAGTTCTCTTATTTTCTTTTAAGCTTTTTCTTAACAGAGAATAGTCGTTTGTAAGTCCACTTTCAATTGAATTCAGTGTGCTTATATTTCTGCATTATTCTTGATAAAATCTCAAGAGTGTTTGCAGACAAACTTACCTTTGATTAGATTCAGGTTTGTTTGTATTCAATCATCTTTTTTTATTTGAAGAGCATCAATCTTTTATTTGGTTGATACCTTAAGGAAAAATCCTCTTAGTTGAGGTAATCGAACGGATAACACAGTTGCCTGATTCAAATTAGTTGTTTCAAATCAATTTGAAAAGAATAATTTCTTTTTTGAAGTTAGTTCTTTTCTAGCATGCTCACACACAATCATTTGCCATTTGATTGAGCTATTCAGCCCAAACAAACGCGAACCAAAAGAACTTACATATTCATAAATATTCAGAACAGTAGTAAGTCCCTACATGGAAAAATGACACAGCCTGGCGAAAAAAATCAAATGCCATCAAGTTTCTTACTTAATAGGGAGCCTTGTTGATGAGGACACCCTACATGGTCCAACATGCAATTAGTCCACCTAAATTTTTCGTAGTGGTTCCGGTCCTTATATGGACACGCGTTCCAAAAATACCCAGCATACACGTATTTCTGTCACCGTCGCTGTCGTCATCGTTGTATTGGAGTCCCCGCATGTGTTTACGTTGTGATATTACTATCTCTTGCTTTATCGCTTGTTGTAAAATACAACCAGAAAATGTTTTCGATGAGATAACATTATCTCTTTATTAAGTTTGTAAGATACCAACCAGTATTTATCTGAGATATATCTCTTGCTTCATTTTTTCTGATACACTATATTTTTGGCAAATAGAGTTATCTCTTAGTTTGTTTGTGAATTGAATTGGTTGAGATACTGTTATCTCATTAGTTTTAGCAGGAAAAATGACAGATAACATGTTAAATATTGTGTAATGGAGTCTTCACATGTGTTTACATTGTGATATTACTATCTCTTGCTTTATCCCTTGTAAAATACAACCAGAAAATGTTTTCGATGAAATAACATTATCTCTTTAATAAGTTTGTGAGATATCAACACTATTTATCTGGGATACTATTATCTTTTGCTTCATTTTTGCCGAGACACTATTTTTGGCAGATAGAGTTATCTCTTAGTTTATTTGTTAATTGAATTGGCTGAAATACTATTATCTCATCTGTTTTAACTGGAAAAATGACAGAAAACATGTTAAATATTGTGTAATAGAGTCTTCGCATGTGTTTACATTAATCACTTGCTTTATCCCTTAGTTTATTTGTGAATTGTGAATTGAATTGGTTGAGATACTGTTATCTCATCTGTTTTAACAATATCTCAACCAATACATTTCAACCAGTAAATTTCACAAAAATTAAAAGAGATAACGCTATCTCAAAAGGAACAACAACACAACTGGAAGAAGAAGAAGATGATGTAAAAGAGGTGAAGGAAGAGGAAATTAAACCAAAACATTTGCAATACAGGTACCTACTTGGCGTGTCATTATACCCTAACCTGAAGGTGAATTTTATCTCAACCAATAAAAGCAAGAGATAATGCTATCTCAACCAATAAAATCTACTTGAATAAAGCTAGAGATAATACTATCTCAACCAATAAAATCTGTATCTAACACAAAAATTAAAAGAGATAACAGTATCTTAGTCAATACATTTCACAAAATAGAGTGACAGATAAAGCTATCTCAGTCAAAACATTCATTGTGAACCCTAAACCTGTAAGAGTTTCACCATAGAGGTCGCGAGGGAGAAACAAAAGCTGCTAAGGACAGATCGGGAGCAGATCGTCAGAAATCATCACACATCACGAGTGACATACATCACCACAGAGATCGTGAACCGAAAAAACACCGAAGACAGAGATCGAGATCGTGATCATGATCAGGAGAGATTGTTAGAAAGAGAATTGAGATCGCGAGGGAGAGAGAGAAGAAGAAAAATAACGCATTATATAGATAGTAAGGGGCAATCGGGGCATTTTTGTCCAGAAAAAGACTGTAGACCTTATAAATGTTACTCTACAATAATGGATCTTAACCACTATTATAATTTGGGTTGGACTAAATGTTCACAACCACCTTCAAAATGGGCCTTAGCCCAATTTACCGTACTTAATATCTATCTCGTTATGTCACAATCATCTTGATAATACATGACCAGTAGGGAAAAAATTGGATGTACCATTGGATGGATGCATGCCACGTGGCCGACCAAAAAAAAGAAGCCTGCCACGCGGTCTTTTTCCGCTTGTAAATTATGTTCAGGAGCTCATATTAACTACGCAAAATGACAATTTCTTATGCGAACGATTTTAACATTTTGACCAAGTATTAAACAATTTTAACATTTTGTTCTAATGTTAAGGCATAAGAATTCATATTGTTGATCAGATTTTATAAAAGGAAATAATCAAATCATATTTCTAGGTCAATTGAATCGGTCAAGCTTTTTATTTTTATTTTTTAATAACGTAATCTGAAAAATGAATCATCATTCCTATTAAAGTGGGTCACATGCTCTAATTGTAAGGGCCTTATTAATTTTTCTTTTTCGTGGTTGGACATCTGTTTATAAAAAAAATGAATATTTAAATTGGACAAATAAATTGAGATAAAAGTAGTAAATAAGTAGTTATTCTACTAATAAAATTTGATTTGTAATACTTTAATTATCTAATAAAGAAAAAGCAAAGCAAAGCAAAGCCAAGTCAAATCTCTCCTATACATTCCTAATTCTCTTCCCCTTTCTCTTTCTTTAATTGACGAAAAACTAATATAGATAAAAAAATAATTTAAATAAAGAGAAAAAAATTACTCTAGAAAACTGAAACACCTCAAGAATAAAATAATTTGGTTTGTAATTTTTTTAATTAAAAAACGCAAAAAGCAAAGCAAAGTCAAATCTCCCTATACACCCCCAATTCCTTGGCTTCCCTTCCCCCTTTCCCTTTCCCTTTCTCTCTCTATTCTCTCTCTCAAAAACCAACCCCTCTCTCTCTCATCTCAGATCTCCCCCCAACTCTCCTCCCCAATGGCAGCCCCCACCCCACGCGAAGACAACGTCTACATGGCCAAGCTCGCCGAGCAGGCCGAGCGCTACGAGGAGATGGTTGAGTTCATGGAGAAGGTCTCCGCCCTCAACGACTCCTCCGAGGAGCTCACCGTCGAGGAGCGCAACCTCCTCTCCGTCGCCTACAAGAACGTCATCGGCGCCCGCCGCGCCTCCTGGCGCATCATCTCCTCCATCGAGCAGAAGGAGGAGTCCCGCGGCAACGCCGACCACGTCGCCGCCATCAAGGAGTACCGGGCCAAGATCGAGTCCGAGCTCTCCTCGATCTGCGACGGGATCCTCAAACTGCTCGACTCCAAGCTCATCCCGTCTGCCGCCTCCGGCGACTCCAAGGTGTTTTATCTCAAGATGAAGGGCGATTATCATAGGTACCTTTTTTTCGGATCATTTTTTTCCCCGAAGAAGTTACATTACCCTGATCCTTTATAATGTGCATTTACAATATCTCCAATTGTAAAAAATCCACTTATAACAGGCTAACAATGTAAATTTATCTCAAGATGAAGGCGGTTATCATATCTTTTTGGATCATTTTTTCGAAGGAGTTACATTACCCTAATCGTTTGTAATGTGCATTTGCAAATTGCAATATCTCCAATTGTTAAAAATTCACTCATAACAGGCTAATCACGTAAATGTACGTACAAAAAGCAAAAATAAAAAGAGTGCTCCCTTTTTTCCCCATATATTACCAGAAGTTGCATCACCCTAATCTCAACGTACAGTCAATCCCTTAACGAGGATCTATTGGATGACAAGTCTGGTGCCAGCAGCCGTGGTAATTCCAGCTCCAATAGTGTTCGTATATTTAACTTCTTGCTGTTAAAAAGCTCGTAGTTGAATTTTGGGTTGGGTCGATCGGTGCGCCCCTACCCGTTTTCGGGTGGTGTTGGCGTATACATCTTTCAATTAACTAAACGACTCTCGGCAATGGATATCTCGGCTCTTGCATCGATGAAAAACATAGCAAAATGCGATACCTGGAACCTATTAACAAGAGTATCAATGTTCTCTTTAACTGACATCCTCACTGCAATTAAGTATAACCACACAACTGTTGGGCCAACTGTCCCGGTTTTTATCATCATTGTAGGTACTTGGCGGAGTTTAAGTCTGGGGCTGAGAGGAAGGAAGCTGCGGAGAATACGCTCAATGGATATAAGGCTGCTCAGGTTTGTGGATATATACCATGTGATTTTTGTGGCTGTTATGAAATGTGGAGGCGGATGTTACTGTTCACTGAGCTATGCGTGGAACCCTACGTAAGGGTACTTAAGGTGTAATTGGGTCTATATGAACAGAACCATCCTCTGTCACGTGTTGGTGTGATTCGCTATGATTTGCTGAGTTATTTGTTTTCAAAAACAGATGTGAATTTTGTAGTTGGTGTTCCACAAGTGCTGTTACGATGAATGGGTGTTCTATCGGTTGAATTCTTGTATCGATGTCGAGTTCTAGGCCTCAATTTCAGCTTTGCGTAAACTCCCGAAAATGGTGTTGCTAGCAGTGTTCTAAAACAAGGAATTAATCGGCGATTAATCACCGATTAATAGCTAGCGGGGCCTATCCGATTAGGTCGGAGTAATGATTAATCGCCAATTACTAATTAATATGCACCGATTAATCGCTCTCGGAGGTGGCTGACCGCCCGACTAGCGCTGAGCGACTTTTAGAACATTGGTTGCTAGATGAATGGGCATTCTATCGTTTGAATTATGGTTTTGCTAGATGTTTAATGTTGAAATTTGGATTTAGTTTTCTTCTATCAACGTTTACATTCATGTATCAATTTTGGGTATGATTCTTAGTACTTTGTCGATGTTATGTCGGTTACTATCTTTGAGTCAAAATTGAAAGTATTGATTTTATAATTGTTATCTTGGCGTTTGCTGTGAGATATGTTGGAATATATTGTCCTTGTCAGTGCTGTATTTGGAATAAATTGTCCTTGTCCTTGTCAGTGCTGTATTTTTATGTCATCACTTTTAAATTGCAAATGAAATAGATTGGTACAAACAGGGAATCCCTTTTTTTTTTTTCAACATTCTTGTTTTTAAATAACTGTAATGCCCTGTTGACATCCATCATAATAGTTTCAATTTCAATATTTCATTTGCAGGATATTGCCAATGCAGAGTTGGCTCCAACCCATCCAATTCGGCTCGGATTGGCTCTTAACTTCTCTGTGTTTTACTATGAAATTCTGAATTCACCAGATCGAGCATGCAGTCTTGCAAAACAGGTGAAGGGACATCTTAATCTCTAATTTTGACTTCCACTTCATGTTTGTTGTTAGAGGTATTGGTAGAAAGCATCATCCTATGTCAAAAAATGCATAACAAATGATTTTGATATTGATGATGCCAAGGACGGGACAATGATGCTGCTTTGCTGTTGCATATTTGACCTGAATGATTATTGTAGCCTTTTTGTTATTATGTAAAACGACAGGTATGATGCAAATGCCTACCAGATACAGGTGGCATGTGGGCCTGCCTTTAAAAGTTTTGGAGATGTCTAGATCTGGCGTTCAACTAATGAGATATTAGAAACAGAATATGGGTGAAGGCTGTAACTCTGGTTGTATCTGGGGCTTTAAGGAAATGGAAATTTAATGAACAGAAATAGTGAGTGAATTATAATCTTGACATCCTTTTGCACAGGTGTAAGAGGCAGGCTCTTTAGATGCACAGTGTGGTGCCGCTTGACATTCTTACCCTTGTGGTATTGGATGGTATTCTTTATAAGTTATTAGAGACTAATATTGCTATAATTGCTATTTGGTTCGTATCAGGCTTTTGATGAAGCCATCGCAGAGCTGGATACACTGGGAGAGGATTCATACAAGGACAGCACCTTGATAATGCAACTTCTTCGTGATAATCTGACTTTGTGGACCTCAGACATGCAGGTTTCCATCCACTCTTTTCTGATTGTTTTTGTACCTTTCATTTTTCACACTGTGTATCGTATTCTTTCACTAACAAATGGTTAACCCATTTATAGGAGGATGGAGGAGATGAGATCAAAGAAGCACCCAAGCGTGACGACGAGCAGCATTAGTGGTCTCATTTGTTTCCGTTTTAGCATGTCTCTTCTCCTAAGTATGTTTTTGACCGGAGAAGTTGCCTATCTATTCCCCTACGAGTCTCTAGGATTTGATGCTCTAGGATTTGATGCCCTGATTTATGAGTACCTAATTTTCTAGTTCACCTTTTTCATTTTCAAGAATCTTGTTGTTTGGTCTTTGGATTATGAATTTTTACGTTTCTGGTTATTGGGGTGTGGCTTATTTTGATTGCTGCCAACATCTTATCTTGGGGTGGAATTGATGCCTCCACAAGAACCATGTTTCCTCCCTTGCTTTGATATTGGAGATATTTCTTGAATTAAACTTGGCATTTGTTTGTATCGCTTTCGTTACATACATTGTTTCTTCTTGTTTGCTCATGATTGATCTTGTTTAAGTTGCTGTGGGATAGTATTTGAGCATTTCGAGTAAATTAGCCTTAGGCGTTTGTTTTGGAAGATGGGTTTTATCTGGATTTTCTGCATTCAGAAGCCCAAGTCAAGGATGAAGTTTACGTTTTCGTTTTTGCTGTTGTTGAACATTGGATTCTCAATTTTTGTTGAAGATCAAAGGCTGAGGAGTTTTATTCTGGGCACTGTTGAGGTTTTCTTGAACGATATCAGAGTCTATTGCTGTCGACAATTCTTGACTGATGATTAACTTCTTTAACAAGTGTTTCGGGAAGAATTTTCTTCTAAATGGACCAAAATATTTTTTTTTTAAACGATTACGCTAACTTTTGGAAAGCGCAAATGGAAGGGTTTCTGCAATGATAATGTACATTACTAGCGGTTCTTGACACAAATGGGTAGGTCGAGTTGGAGTCTGCCATCAAATCATTCTTGGATCAATGTTTGTTCGATCATTAGTTTAAAAGAGTCTCGAGATGAATTGGGATTTGTGTAAGCTTACCTGGACAGTTGTGTAATAAGCTGACTTAAGACTAAAAGAAGAATGTGTTTTGAAAAGATATTGATTGATACCTGATGAATGTGATTTTTATCATGATTGAAGTTTGTGATAAATTTTACAAAGTGAACGATTTAGATCGCCAAAACAGATCCAGCATGAATCCGAGCCAACTGCAAGGTAGCTTGATCCGTTCAGTTTGGGTGCGTAGACTATGGAGTAGTAGCTTGGGAAAATGACGCCCATGACGTGTTTTGATAATTAATATCTTTTAAGGATATATTAAGAACATTTGTTAATTTAATCAAAAATGATACTCATACAACAATCTAAACACAACATCAAACACAACCTCTCACATACATGTGGGCTCCACACACACTACTATGTGTGGGCCCTATATGCATGTGAGAGGTTGTGTAAATTGTTGTGTTTGGATCGTTGTGTGAGTAGCATTGTATTTTGTTAATAAACAAAATGTCCTTGATGGATATTAATTATCAAAACACATTCTTGGCCGTCATTTTTCCTTGTAGGTTTCGGTTTCGGTTCACAATTTGATTTTACTTTATCCAACCCGGTCCAAATACGGTATCAGTACGCATACGTATGAGAAGTTACTCGTGCCGCACGAGTCGTGCGTATCGTATGCATATACCTTATTCCCGCCCAAACTCTCTCTCTCTCTCTCTCTCTCTCTCTGCACATTGCGAGGAAAAATGGCCGACGTCAGTCCAGTGCGTGCGGTGCACAAGAAAGACATGGCGAATTATCTGATAAAGCATCACGTCGATCAGCTTCGTTCCATCAGTCTCTCCCCTGACCCTCGCCTCCATTACCCTCTCTACATCGAGTATTTCCTCCATCTCCCTCTCTCTTTTTCTCTGTATCGCAGTATGTAACACGTATTTTTGGCCCTAGCTCTCTCTGCATTCTTCGCTCTCTAAACCCACTTGCTGTCACTTTCTCAGTTTTGCAGAGTTTTTCGATTACCATCCCACGCTTGCGAAGGTCATTTACTTCAAACCAATTGAATACTTACACCTGTTCGACGAATCTGCTACCTTCGCTCAGGAGGTATTCCTGTTTTTATATTTACATTCTATAGCTCCGTAGAGTGGCGGCTCTAGAAATTAATATTTCCCGTAATCCCAAAAAAATTAGCCGATATCACGAAATGACGTTAATTTTGAATGAGAAAATAGAGTTCTTCGTGCATAGGATTTAAAATTTCGACAAGTTCTTTAATTTGGTGTCTAGAAATTTAAAATATTATGCACGGTAAAATTGTATATTTTGATATGAAGATAATACGTCTTTTCGTGACGGACTAACTTTTTTGGGATAGAGGGACGGACTATTGTCTTATGGGTTCAAAAAGTTCTCCGACAAGTTATATTTCTTTACGTGTTAAACGAATTTTTTATGATGTAGGAACCAACCCATGGCAAAGCCACATTGGACCCACCAATGCAATGTAAACATAGGTGTTTGACAAATTTATACCTCCTCAATTCCTAGTTAACCTATCAGTAAATCTTAAGATGGTCAATTTTTCTTGCTTCTTTCTCCAAAAAAGACAGTAAATTTTGTTAATGTTTTTTTAGAAGACCAAACATGCCTTAATTTTTGCACACTAGAATGGGGTCAGTGTCAGTTTTTCATGAGTTCATATTTTGGACAATTTAGTTTATGACACAATAATAGTATTAGAGTTTTTTCCCATGGGGTCACATGATACAAATGGCTATAGGTTGCCGTTGTCTCTTTCTTGGTACGGGTAGAGGATTGTTGTTGGGTTGGTTTAAGTCGATTTTGGTTTGTGTTTGTGGGAATTCAGAAAGTCATAGATTCAGGTTCAAAAGGTTGGAACAATGCTATTGTGAAGAAGTTCGTGCATGTTCGGATCAATGTTTGCGGTTCTCCTCTTGAATTACAGGGTTAGTTTCTTTCTGTATATCTGTTTTTGGACATAGATTTCAGCTTATAGTGAAATTGTTTTGTTGGAATTTTGGTTATTTTTAGAAACTTTTCCAAGCATTGGGCGGATTAGAGTGAAGCATCGTGGGAAACTTATCACTCTCAAAGGAACTGTCATACGGTCTGGAGCAATCAAGATGATCGAAGGGGAAGTGGAATTTGAGTGCCGGAAATGCAAACTCAGGTGGTGATTGTGTGCAGATTTGCTGCATTGTGCTTTGGTTCGAAATAGTTTTTCAGCATTATATAAATACATAAATTCTTAGGACAATTATGAGGTACTTTCACTGTTTCACGAACTACAGTTTTAAGATCAGATTTTAGTTCAAGCAAAATTATGAACAATTGTCTAGTGGCTCATAGTTTTGGTTCAAGATGCTATAGTTTTCACAAAGACTAGCATGATTTGACCTTCCAACAGCGAAATGATGGTTGCATTGATTATGATACTCAGAATAGAACTCCATATCCTGCATATTACATCTTTCTCTGCGGATTTATCTTTAACTCGACTGTTCATCTCAGTGATAGTATTCTTGCTACACGTAGAAATTCTGTTATTTGTGTTATTGGCAAAAGCTCATATTCTGCACAATGGTTTTGCTACTCATTTTGTTTTGCTAATCTTGTATTCGCAAACAATCATCTGGTGTAGCAAGAAACCCCTCAAGCCAAACGAAGCATAACAGCATGCGAGGTTTTTTGGTTGGTGCTTTCAATGGTAAATTTCCCTAGAAAAAAATTTGAAATTCAAACAGTTGCACAAGCTGAAGACTGTTGACCATGTCAACAGCAGGCAGCAGCAATGTCAGTATGGGATCAATGATACACAGGACAATTGTGCTTTGTTTGCTGTGTCTGTTGGATGGATAGGCTTATACACTAGGGGCCTGTTTGTTTGAATGGACTAATAATCTCATAGGACATGTAATCCCATCAGATGAATAGAGATGGGATTTGTAGTTCCACAACTCCCATGATAGTTCATATATCAATCATTGTGGGATTATATATCCAATAGGTATTAATCTGCACAGAAGGAATTTTAACAAACCCCATATATGTGGTCTACCTAGATTTATAGTCTGGTCAAACAAACATGTGACGCCCTGTAGTTAGGGAAAAGACCCGGGTTGAGGCCGTGGTGACCCTAGGGCTTGATGGGAGGGAAAAGACCTAGGTAAAGCTGTGGTGATCCTAGTCACGAGTCCCACATCACTTGGTGAAGTGTAAGTTGTGAGCTATAAGTAATAGATTATGACCCTACCTTGTACAAGGCCTTTTAAAGCTGTGAGGGCGTCAAAGTTCATTGGAACTTCATAGTTAAGTGTGCTCACCCCGGAGTAGTCCTGGGATGGGTGATCTACATGGAAGTCCATGTAGCCTGGGCGGCCAGAGTGGACAATATTGTACAAGGCAGGAGCGGGTCATAACAAAACAAGCCCTATGGGCTGGCATCTTAGATGCTCAATCTAACCTTAACTACCGGGTTCAGCAAACCTATAGTCGTATGCCCATATGTAAGTTATTGGTAATAGGAACCACTAATTAAATGTGAATTACTCCCAACTTTATCTTCTTTCTGAATCAAGATCTGATAGTTGTTGATCATCCTTTCTGCCTTAAGATGAACACAAATGTTATCCTTTGAGAATATTTCTGAATATACCACAGCTACGATGGTCTATGATAGTTGGTGTTTCACAATCACAATTAATTGTGTTAAAGTTGACAATGTGTGAGCACAGGTTCATAGTTTATCCTGAGTTGGAAACAAAAAAGACGCCGACAAAGCCATCAGTTTGCCCATCTCAGGTATACTCTTTACTCTTTTCGTGAAAACATATATTCTTCTTTCTTTTTCCGACTACTTGATGTTTCTAGGAGGATGTGTGCAATTAGGTGGCAAGAAATTGGCAAATAAACCATGCCAGGTGTTACATACAAACCATGTGTTGCATACGAAATAAGACCATCGTTTTCATTTTTCAGAATGACATTTGCTTCTTTATCATGAAATTATTTTTACGCATGTATTTCTTAGTTTCTTAGCTTTTTTTGGCAGACTCAACGGGGTTGGTTTCAGGCTTGTAAATATGACATTTAAACTTTTAGCTAAACTTTGCTTTTCAGACACGGTTTCAAAGTTTCTTGTGTTTTTCTCAACAGTGTCTTGCTCTTGCAATCATTTATTGGGAAATTTGTGTATGAAGTTCTGTCTCGATTTGCTATTCACCGTGGATAATGACTAAATTCATTTTTTTCCACGACAGGGTGATGAAATTTGTGGAGGCACCAGTTTCCTACCTTTAGATGGCCCTGTGTGCCATGATTATCAGGAAATTAAGATCCAAGAAAGTACACAAGTGTTGGGTGTTGGGGCAATCCCTCGTTCGATTCCTGTCATTTTGAGTGATGATCTTGTTGACATTGTCAAGGCTGGAGGTAACATGTTATACAAAGCTCATATTTGATTTGCTAGAGAGGCTTGGTTATACCGGTATATAATAAAGGCATTCATTGCGAGATCTTTAGCTATTGCAAAAACCTGTTCTTCAGGTCTATATTTACCATGAAAGGAACAAGTGTTAGCCCGCCTCTCAAGCTCTTGAACCATTTATGTTACTTTACTCATTCAGACATCAAGTTGTACATAGGATACCTACTTACGAGGTAGAGTATCCAGCAGTTTAGTTGAATGATATGTCATAGGAAGACGAGAGGGTCTTGACCCACAAGTTCTTTCTTTACTGCAGCTTAGGCATGTCATCTCGAGTTGCATGGAAGATGAGGTTGTGTTTGGAAATTTACCAACTGGGAAAAGTTCCTATCTTAATTATTCCACGGACTGTCTTTAGATTTCATGCTAACTAACTAATTACATGTAGTGTGTAGGATAGAATTATGCAATTGTTCTTACAATAATGGTGAAGAAGCCTTTGAAATTTGGACACAACTTAGTTTATTCTATGAGCCTCCTAATTACATGTAGTGTGTTGGAAAGATTTTTGCCTTTGTTCTTATTATAATGGCGAAGCCTTTGAAATTTGGACACAACTTAGTTTATCCTATGTTGCCTCCTGCCTCTTGGGCTATTAATGTTCTCTCTACGATGTACAAATAGATAGAATTGTTTGCGTTATTAGCTTAGAATTTGAGACAAATAGTACATTAGTTTGAAATAAGATTAAGATAACATATTTGTATATGAAGGAAAAAAATGTTGCAAGGAATAAAACATACAGCCGAAAAGATGTTTTACATGAACTCTTCAAAATGACCAATTACCCATGTCAAATACTCCCTCCGTTCCAAAATGAGAGTCCATTTTTCCTTTTTTGGGTGTTCCAAAATGAAAGCCCAATTTGACAAGTCAACACAAAAATGGGTCCAACTTTCCCTTTTTACCCTTATTCAAAAAAGACAAAGTTGTGTGTGTGTGTGAGAGAGAGAGAGAGAGTGTTGTATTCAATTTTGTATGCTTGTACTGACTTTTATCAACTTTGCCGCCTGGAGACAAGATTTCCATTTCAAATTTTCAAAAGCTATTCCAAAAATAAGGGGCAAAATTGGAAAATTCAAAATATGTGCAAGTAATAATTATACTCCCTTAAAAAGTTGGAATCCCAAAGCGGGACTCTCAAATTGGAACGGATGGAGTACTTATTTCACGTCCAACAGTTGTTATATAGTTGTATTTAACATTCTCCTACTTGTATATTCAATTGCACTATTGATATAAAATGATTTTTTTATCGGAATTGCTACAGAATGATTGAAATGTCCATTTTTACTTTTATAGACAACACGTGTTATCCCAGAAAGTAGACTAGCATACAAAAATATTGACTCCTTTTTGCTGAGTCTGCATACCCTTCAAATTGAGTTTTGACGGGTCCAAAACTTTGAAGCCTACATATGCTCCTGCACCTACTACGTACCACAAGTCCATGGAAAAGGAGATTTGGTTCAGGGATTGACATGAAAGGATCAAATTAATGGTTGTTTGTGGCAATTCAAAAAGATATAAGCAGTCTGAGCTTCTTATGGTCCAATGAGCATGATCACGAACACCTAAATTTCTTTATAATGGGGACGCAATTTGTTGTCTGACCTGCGCAGAGTGTATCAAGTGGAGTAAGAATGCAAGAACATTTAAGCATTAGATGATGAGACATAATGTAGAAAGGACTGCAACGGAATAGAATGTCCTTGCCCCTTGTTCTGCACCTGGCAGGTGAGAAGTTAATGCAACATCAAGAATTCAAGACAATAATCCTCTGTCCACTTCCTGTATTCTAATTATGGGGTCTTAGCACAAGTTTTGCGGTTTAAATCCATTCTCAGAAAAATAAAGAGAGTATTGTGATGTCTCTAGCACCTTCACAAAATAAAGAACTGTAACCTTAATATGAAGTTGTGTGGTATAGTGATAGCTGATAAATTTTATGGTTTTTTGCCATTTGCATCATGCTCCTGCTATTTATTTTGTCAAAATTTGTGCTCTCCATGCTGAGAATGATGCTTTTGAGTTGTATTCAGATGATGTTATTGTTACTGGGGTTTTGACTGCCAAATGGTCTTCGGATTTGAAGGATGTGCGTTGTGACCTTGATCCTGTATTAATTGCTAACCATGTGAGGTAATCAGAGTGCTTTCTTATGATATTGAATACTGTTTGAATGTTTGATTACTATTACACTTGGGCAACATAAGGAAGCATTTTAAAAGCAATGATGAGAGAGCTTCTGGCATTCTGCACTTGATCGTTGGTGTTAATATGGCACTGTTGAAGTGGTGATGTTAGTTAAATTTCTCTTGGTGGTATGCATTATAATCATGATCCAGTTGAGGCATATATTTGTTTTCTGTTGCTGAATTTGCAAATAGCTCTATATAGTTACATAATGAGGTAGAAGAAAATTTGTGTCTGATTTCCAAAGTTAAGATGACTTCCTTAACACTTTATTTAATGGATCGCAACCTTGTGCTTACAAGTTTCTATTAAACTACTCAAAATAGGACTCCAATGATATTATTTGCATACTTTTGTTCCCTACACTTCCATGGCCAATTTGAAGAAGTAAAGTGCAAGTGTGGAATGAAGCTTTAACCTTTATGTACTTCCACTAACCAATATTGGCGTCTATATTGCAAATTTGCAAACACTTGTCTCGATTTCAAAACCTTGGGGGAGGTCATATTCAACTTTTGTGTCGCTGTTAACTAGTGGATGTGCAATTATCTTGCTCATTCGACAAATACTTTCTGTTTTGATCCTTTACTCCTTTTCCATACGGATGCGCAGTCCTTGGAAGTTTGAAGCATAGTTTTGGTGCTTTTTCGCCCTTATGCAAGGTTATTCAGTGAATGTAGTAATGTGTCTATAATGATAAACAGGTTGAGACATAAGTAGATTTTCTCTTTCCCATAAATTTTTTTTGATGACTGTTATCCTTTTCAGGAGAGTTAATGAGCTGAAGTCAGACATTGATGTTCCAGATGATATTCTTATGACGTTCGAGCAATTCTGGTTGGATTTCAAAGATAAACCTTTGAAAGGTACAATTGTCTTATTTAGTCATTAAAGTCCATTTGCTTCAACACCGCACAAGGTTCTTGTTTATATCCCGTTTTCACTTTTGTAGTTTTTCCTTACAAGATTTCAATACTATTACAGGGAGGAATGCCATTCTGCGAGCTATATGCCCACAAATTTTTGGTCTCTTCACTGTAAAGCTTGCAGGTAACCTATCATTCCATAAATAATTTGTTTTGTATTTAACTTCCAAGGTTAACACTGCATTGCGTACTTCAGCTTGGATTTAGAAGTTGAAGGAAATTATTAATGTTATTCCTTCAATCTAGTGGCATTAACACTTATTGGAGGTGTTCAACATGTTGATGCTTCTGGGACAAAAGTTCGGGGGGAGTCTCATTTCCTTCTGGTTGGTGATCCAGGTGACCTTCAATTGTCCCATGTAACCCATATGTAGAACTTGCTGCCATTATTCTGTGTGTTTTCTTTTGCATAAATTTTTGCTATACAGAAGCACAGATGCAACTATGGTTGATCATATTAACTACTCCGCCCCACCTATGGTCTTCCTTGGGGAAGTTTACCTTTTCTAAAGTACTGTAAAACTATGTCCACCTTTTGGCTACAGTACATAAATAGTTAAATCTGATGGCTGACTTGAGCAAAGGCTGTTTTCTGTTCTCAGACATCTAAAGGAAAATAAGCAGATCCACATTACATCATTACAGTATGTGCATGTATATTCCTGATTTCAACTCCACACAAGATTGACTTTACCTTTTAGAAACGTGCGCTTGAATAAATGACTGTATAGTTTTCTGCTCCATTATCTGGTTGCAGAGGTTGTCTCAGGTACAACCTTCATCTATTTAAAGAAAACTGATCCATTGACATTTCTCTCAAATTCTCTTACTCTATAAGGTACTGGAAAGTCTCAGTTCTTGAAATTTGCTGCTAAATTAAGCAACAGATCAGTTATTACTACTGGGTTGGGAAGCACTAGTGCTGGATTGACAGTTACTGCAGTCAAGGATGGTGGTATGTGCTTTCAACTTCTGGCTTGATATTTATTCCGAACTATAATATACCTACCTTCTAATCTGTTGAGTGTTGATGTACTTGTCTCCCCATATGCTTTCTTGCTCATTGTTCTTTTAGCATGTCAGACACATTTACAGTTGCCATCTCCTCCAGTTCTTACTTCTCCTCTTTCTCCTGTGTTTCATAAAATTCCATTTTTAACTTGGTGCTATGCTAATATGGACTTAGGAAACAGTACCAGAGTGCTTTAGAGGACTCTGTCAAGTGTCAACATAGTTGTCTACTAATCTCAGCTGTAAGACAAATAGGATGATTGTGTTGACTAATGTCAGCCTCCTGCTGGCAGAACTGTCGTAGTAGTCCATAAATTTTGAACATTTAGTTGAAGTTATCTAGAAGCTTAGTGCAGTCGTGCAGAAGACTTCAAACTCAGAAAGGTTTATTGCTTGATCCCATGAAGGGCATTTGACATGAAAGAACTGTCAGTAAGATTTTCAGTAGTCCATGTCAGATTTCAGAAATAGTGGCAGGTAGTCTTTCTTGCTCCGGATTGACTGCAGATGTTTGTTGCTGAAATACTTTGTCATTCTTATTGATGGAGCTGTGGCTAAATGATTTTACCAAGGGATGGCTTTGGAGTTTGGAATGTGAGACTCCTTATCACCTCTCATATTGCAGAAGTCCCACCAGACTACAATTTCCTTCTTGTACTTCGTATTATCTATTATTGTGGTTTGATGGCTCTGGAATGTGAGATTCCTTATCACCTCTCATATTGAAGAAGCCCCACCAGAATACAATCTCCTTCTTTTACTTCAGATTTCTTGGCATCACAAAACAAATGGCTTGTGTTTGTAAAATTCTTTTGAGTTCCCCGAGAAGTTTTCTTTGGACCTGCTTTTCATGTAACAGATATGGAAAGTTCAGCTCCATAGAATATTCTAAAATCACTTAGTACGAAAAACTAATAGAAATGATTACTAGATGCATTTTTTGGATTTTCAGGGGAGTGGATGTTGGAAGCTGGGGCCCTTGTTTTAGCAGATGGTGGTCTTTGTTGTATAGATGAATTCGACAGGTACTACTTTTGCGATGGGCATTATACTCCTTTCTTCACTCTAATCAATGCTCACAAGAAACCAACTTATCTTGAGTGTTCTCGTGCCTTGGTAAAAGGTACTCCACTTCTGCAGTCTATTTTGTTTTGAGATTTCTATTTTAGTAGGAAACTGGCATATGCCACAAGGTGATTATTTGAGCTTCGCCCCCTGGTTATTTAAGAACATAGAGACGATAAGATAACTATTATATGAAATAAGGACCCTTAATCATAGTATTTAACAAGTCTAGACACTCTCTATGTTGTAGATATTGAAAATATATTCCATATTCCAGCATCAATTCTTGAGTTTTTCTCTTACTTTGTTTATTCAGTTACAGCTCCCCAATTTCCACTGGGATCACGGGTTCCATACGTATCACAATATCTTGTTTGGACGAAAGTGAGATATAGCATATCGAGCTCCCTAAAGTAAAATGGAAAGTTTTATCATAACATTAACTCGTGAGAAACCTCAATAAACTCCAATTGTGCTTGGTTTAATTAGGCATGGAGCTTTTTTTTAGCTCAAAGTTTTTGTATACTTTTATAATCCTTTTGAGCTCATGTACGGTGTACTTTTCACAAGGGAAAATATTATTTTATTGCTATCATTTATTTGAGAAACTATTCTCCAATCGGTGATAGAGTGCTTCTTGGAAAACCCTTCTTATCAGCGAAAGGGAAGACATGTTATGGTATTTAATTTGACCTAAAATAACTCCTGTTTGACAGCATGAGAGAACATGACAGAGCAACAATACATGAAGCGATGGAGCAACAGACGATAAGTGTTGCCAAGGTAGGTTAATTTATTACTCCCTCTGCCTCTTTTTAAGTGTCCACTACGGTTCTGCGTGCCATTTTCAGTGGCTTATATCTCTCAACATATATTATGTTTTATGTTTTGAAAATCATTGTCTTATAGAAATAATTAAGATCTATCAAACAAGATCCATATTGCATATTTTTAGTAATATAGATTGATAGATATAGGCAATTGAAAATGGCACGCAGAATCGTAGTGGACATTTAAAAATGGATGGAGGGAATACGTGTAACTAACTGGAAAAATTCCTGATATTTGTAACTAGAATTACATGTGAATGCCCTGTGCAGTCTCCAATCTCCATAGTTTGATGGAAATTTTTATTGCCTTTACTGTAAAAGATGAGTCGTCCAAGGAAACACCAAGTTGCCCCTACATATCCCACAGTCCAAGTACCAATGCTTTATATCCAATCAGTATAATTCACAAGCTTGAACAAAATTAGACGAAAGCTTCATCCAATTTACTTCATGATGCTATCTAATAGTTGTTAATTGGAAGTTGAACATTTGATTTCTTCTGTTATATTTCTAGTTGAATAAGAAGATCTTTGACTCTGGTGGAATCATGATTCCTGAATGTTCTGCAATTTTTTTCAGGCTGGTCTTGTAACAACTCTCAGTACTAAGACAATTGTCTTTGGTGCAACAAATCCCAAAGGACATTATGATCCTAGTCAACGTATCTTTGTGAGCACTTTTGTTGGATGCTTTTATTTACCTCTACTAACAACTGTTAACTGATTGATTACATGCGTTATTGTTCACCCACGAAATGTCCACGTATTTTTTAGCAATGCCGAAGATGTCTGGTGGTCTCAAATTCCAGCTACAGTGTCAGTCTTTTAGCTTATTGTTATGGTTAAACTTTTTGTTCATACTTAACACAAGCTAGCTCTGTCGGTCAACACGGCACTCTCTGGACCCTTGCTTAGCAGATTTGATATAGTCCTAGTCCTACTGGATACCAAGAACCCGGAGTGGGATGCAGTGGTTTCGTCTCACATACTTGGCCAGGTGATGTTGAATGGCTTTAATGAAAGCATCGGAATAGGTCGAAGTAGTGTTGATTTTTGAATAATCAGCAGGCTGAACCAGAGAAAGGAAAGCATGACGAGGATTTAGCAAATGTCTGGCCACTTCCAATGCTTAGAAGGTGAACATTTTTAAAGCATATGCATCTATAGTGATACCATTTGGCCCAGTGAGTAAACACTGACCAGCTTATGATTTTGTCTCTACATAAAACAAAAGAAAATTCTTCAGACTCTTGATCAGCTAGCAATACACTCTCTAACGAGGAAACGGTTTTAATTGCATGCCCCTTTGTTAATAGAAGAATATGTCGGGGTTATTATTGAACTCTTGATTACGAGAAAAGATATTTTGGTCGGCTACATGAATCCTATTTTTCCATTGAGCTCTGTCCAGGGCTACTTGTTCACTTAGATTTAGAAAGGCCAAATCCTTCTGTAACATGGCATCCAAAGTTAGTTTAGGTCTTCCTCTTCCCCTATCCCTACTATCATGTCACTCTTGACATTTGTCTATATTTGTTCATCTATTAAATTAAAACTATATAGCAACTGAATTTATGTTGATCAAAATGAGTTAGTTTCAACAAAACAGTGTCAGATTGCATTCTGATTTCTGAGGACTTCTTGCAGGTACATTTATTTTGTCAAAAGATACTTCAAGCCGGTTCTCACAAAGGAAGCTGAAAAAGTCATTTCGAGCTATTATCAATTGCAACGACGATCTGCGACACAAAATGCAGGTTTCGCAAAGACAACAACCTTTTTACACTTCCTGAACATCACCTCGTTTCCTTAAATCATGCATTGTACTGCAGCTAGGACAACCGTGCGCATGCTGGAAAGTTTAATAAGACTTGCTCAAGGTACATTTTTTTCCATCTATAACATCCATAGAGCATAGACTTCCTACTTTCACCCCCAAGAATATATATATTTTTTTATCAGATCCCCTAGTATTGTATCTGCTAATGTTTTGTGCTTTCAGCACATGCAAGACTAATGTTCAGAAATGAGGTCACACGATTGGATGCCATAACTGCTATTCTATGCATTGAATCATCGATGACTACCTCAGCAATAGTGGACAGCGTTGGGAATGCATTGCATTCCAACTTCACTGAAAACCCTGACCAAGAATGTATCCTTTTGGTTTGGGTCTTGGGTGGTGTCTTGCCGGTGTGCCGTTGATCTATTTAATCTTTGTAATCTTTTCAAAGAAATAAATCGATTTGCTGCCATTAAAAAAAATAAATCTATTTTGCTGATAAAAAAAAAAACATTTGTATCAACCCACACTCCCCCAAACGATCATTATCTTATTTTCCTCACGTAGTTTGACATACAACATATATCGTTTTGGCTCATTCAAAATCTCAATAGTTCTTTCGTCTGTCAAAGTTTTAAAAGTTTTTGACCTGAGTCTGCCAACTCAATAATTTGGCCTTTGGCCCCCACTTTGTGATATTTCTGCATCTGCCACTACATGAGGCCCTCATGATGTGGCATATGTGTTGCCATACTGACGTGTAGGTTTGCCAAATATGGATATAAAGCGTTGAAGTTGTCTCATAATTCATTTTAATTGATTTATCATGCACTCCTGCAAATAATATTAGGCTTCTAATTAGTGAAAAAGTTTCATATAACAAATGGTGGTTCCAAAGCTTTGATTATTTCCCAAAAGTGGTATTCAATATTCATCGTAGTTAGGTGCTGCATATGTTTTGCCGTTTGAAATTATGGGGTTAGGTAATCTCAAGATGGTTTGTCAGATGGGTATTGATGAATACTGCACAAGTAATTTAGAGTCATTTTCCTTGGATCATGTTTCATCTCCATGAACTGATATTCTCTTGTTCTCCCCAGAAATACGAGTTCTTTAACTGTCTTTCCTAGATTCTAAACAGGAAAGGCTGATCATTGAGAAGCTAAGCTGTATTGACGATTTCCCGGACATAGAAAATCTAGCAGGATCTTTAAGAGGATGAGATTATACAGAAAGCAAAGGGGTATCCTGCTTAATGTAGAAAAGTTGATTTCAAGCTGCTGCTCAAGACCATGGGAAATTGTTTGTCCAAATTTCTATTGGAAGAACCTCGCGTGTTACTTGAAGAGGTAATATCTTAGACTCTTTAATTAACACTTAACAATCTTATTGTGTTGAAGTGCTAGTGAATGTCTTTGAACCACTACTTATTAGAGTTTGGATAGTATACCAATTGTTATGGTTTTCATGATGTTACCTTTTGTTGTTTAGATTGCCTATATGTAGGTTTTGGCCATTGTATTACGGTGGAATCCTCTTGAGTTCTATTTGGCCCTCGAATGAAATTTCCACAGATAATATACCCAAACACTGTCGTTTAGAAACTCAATACGTTACATGATTCTTCATTATACTTGGGTGAATAAACTCTGAAGTATAGTCGTACGTTTTTTTGGTACACCTTTTTAGAAAAGTATTTTTCAACACCATGCGTTGATATTTTTAAAATCCTATATATTTCGATGTGGTAGGCTGAAATGATTTCCATATTTTATCGGTAAATAATTACTCCTATCTCAAATCGTAGACGGAAATAACATCTACCCAAATAGTATATACATTCAAACTTGTACGCAAACTGCTGATTGGATGATCATGAGATTCACAATAATCATGGTTCACTTTCCCTTGCTAATATAGGCAGTTTTCAGATCTTAGACTTGCGTAGATTGTCCAAGGAAAAGAAGAGGAAAATTGGATTTATGAAGTTGACATTTTCCCTTTTCCTTTTGTTTTAAATTTGCCACATTTAAAATCCAAACATGGAAATGTTTAATCGTTTACGATTAAGAAACACCCCTCTTGTATGTATAACTATAAACTTACTATTAGATACCCACATTTTGTGAATTAACGAGTTTCACATAGAGACAGGTTATACAAAACCAAGAGCGGATAGTATCATTTCTAATACATCTATGGGGCAGGCTCGGATACATTGGTCATGGGTTGAGAACGAGAATTGAACTCTATAAGATTGATTATCTAAGTCATTTTTTTGATGACTTTTTTTTTTTGTTCGATTTGCTGCCATAATGAAATTGAGTATTCTATTAATTCAGAATTTTATTTCTTGCATTTCTATATGAAAAATCAAGATCTAGTGATATAACACAGGGTTTTCCAGAAGTGGAAAAAATATTTGATCAGCAACGAAAGAATCTTTTACCTTTTTTTAAACAAAATAAGGAAACGGTTTCTCTAAGGCATAAATGGTTATAGAAAATTCATCTCCTTATTCGTTAGTGGTTAAGCACATACAAACAAACTTCCCCCAAAACTAATTATTGTATACTTTCAAACTAATTATTTTATTATTATATAATATAATATAAGCTCATTCACCTCCTCTGAAATCGTAGACTCAAGTATAAAATCTTTCCAAAAACTAATTATTGTAAACATTCAAACTTGTGTGGACAGCCGAGAGGTTGGCCACAAGATTCAAAACCATGAGATCACATCCCCGCGTTATTATTCGTCACTCTCCAGATCTTGGATTTATGAAAGATAGTTTAAGAAAATTTAAGAAGTTAAAAACCCTTTTCCTCCTCCTTTCCAAACATGGAATTTGGAACAGTTCAAACGTGTAGTAGAATATTAACTATGGACTCATTCATCTCCTTTTTTCCCTCTTGGAGAGATGATTTGATGATCGCAACCCTAAGATCGCCAAGCCCCAAGGGGTTAGTGATGCTTGGGCTTTAAGGGTTTGCTCCTCTCCTGTTCGAAACTGCTCAGTTCTTATCAACTCCTTTATCGTCACAGTATACAAAGTAAAGCTCTTAGCTTTAATTGAGTTCTCCGCAAGTTATTGACAATAGAATTGAATTTCAACATTAGTTAAGGAACTGGACTGAACACCTGAGTTATTTAAAATAAAAAATAAAAAATCATAAGATCACTTTCAATTGTACTCCCTCCGTCCCAAATTGATTGTCCCGTCCGCAAAACGGAGTATTAAAAATAATGCAATTTTTTCAAGAAAAAATTCAAATTTTTTTCACAAATTAAAAATAGTCATTGATATCTAGTAAGTTGTTGAAAAACTTTTGATTTTTTCTTACAAAAATTGTATTATTTTTAACACTCCGTTTTGCGGACCGGACAATCAATTTGGGACGGAGGGAGTAATTGCTTAGTGGCTAAGAACCAAACATAAATAAAAGATTAAACCGACCAACACGCATTTCCAATTTACTAGCATAATCAAAATTTGGCCTTAAATAACCGTACAAATTAGTGACCGACTAGGGTGGGGGCATCACAACCGTTAGATTACTTGACTTACGGGTCAAACTATACTTTACACCGCAGAATGTGAATAGCATTACCACACATCTAACTGTCCATGTGTAAGCCACGTGTACGGTGGTGATGGGTAGCGAAGACCGGCCCAACTCCAGAAACAAACAAACCGCGTTTTTGTCTTATTAAGGAATGTTTCGTTTTCTTCTTCATACGTTGATCGCTTTCAGATTGTCCCCACCGTCGATTCTCAAAAGGATTCATATCCAACGGTGAATCGTACACCGAGTAACGCGTCCTTTGAATTCCAGTACTGCAAGTCTTTGCTCACGTAAACCTCTATATAAACCCCCTTCCACTCCTCTGTTTCTCCTCATCAATCCCATCGCTCAACCCTCTCTCTCTCTCTCTCTCCCTCTCTCCTAACTTCATTGCAAACCTTCTCTCTCTAGAAACCAACACCTGCATTCTCTTTCAGTTCTCTCTCCAATGGCTTACCCCGGCTTCGTGATTGTAATGCTGACGACACTCTTGATCGGAACCGCGATCGCTCAATCCCCGTCGCAACCGCCGACAATGGCGCCACGGGCAGCCGCTCATCTCGCTCCCACGCCGTCGGCCGCCGCTCATCACGCTCCCACGCCGTCGGCTCATCTCGCTCCCCCGCCGTTGGCCGCCTCTCCCACGCCGTCTCCTGCCTCGGCGGTTCCGCCACCATCTGATGCTCCGGCACCTTCCCAGGCTTCCGTCCAGAATCCGCCGCCTCCCGCGGTCTCACCGGCGACGCCCTCCCCGACGTCGTCGATCGCGACCCCTCCTGGCACCGATGCCCCTGCGCCGAACGCCGCCGTTTCGAACAGACTCGCCCTGGGAACCTTCGCTTTTGGTTTACTTGTCATCTCTCTGGTTGCGTAGATTTTGATCGGAGAATTCTTTTGCGATTATGATTTCATTTATAGCTATGTGTTCTTTATTTTTAGTGTAAGAGACAAGGTCGTATAACTATTGAAGCGGACAGATATGATTGTTGGTGCATATGAGACTCTTTGGCTCTGTTTGGAACTTGTGGAAAGGAAAGGAAAATAAAAGAGAAGGAAAATGAGAGGAAAATGGGAGGGAAAATTTACTATTCACTACACTCAAAATTCTTATTTTCTTCTCTCTTTCTCTTCAAACCAAACAATGGAAAGGAAAATTTTTTAATTTTCCTTTCCTTTCCTTTCTTTTCCGCAAGTTCCAAACAGAGCCTTTGTTTGTTTCTAATTGTTGTGATTCTTTGTTCGTTACTGCTCCTAGTACTACTTTTCATTAAAAGTACGTATTTTGTCTTTTATTGTTTTCGTTGATTAAATTTAGATGTGGCAATTTTAATCCATATTTTTTAATCCGTCCACTTATAATCCAACCCAATCCGCCCATATTATACAATGGGTTTAGGTGGTTTAAAAATGGGTTGAGGGTTGAGGTGTCAAATGAGCGTGTTTGGGCAGGTTAAATGAGTTGCGAGTCAAATATGGACGGATTGAATACGGGTGAAAAAATTAACGGGTTGAAATGGATCGAATCAAATATGAGTCAAGCTAAACTCAAACTCGTCCGACCCAACCCGGTACACTCCCGGGTGAACATTTTTAAAGCATATGCATCTATAGGGATACCATTTGGCCCCGTGAGTAAACACAGACCAGCATATGATTTTGTCTCTGCATAAAACAAAAGCAAATTCTTCAGACTCTTGATCAGCTAGCAATACACTCTCTAACGAGGAAACGGTTTTTATTGGGGAAAAATTCAAAAAAACCCCTAAACTTTGAATCTAATGTCAAATAGGCACCTGAACTTAAATAAACTTCAACTGAACACCTGAACTTTCACTTCGTTATTCAATTTACCCCTTGCCATCTCAATCCGTGACTTTTCTAACGGTAACCGCTGAGCTGGACATTAACAGACAGAACAAAACGTTAGAGGGAGAAATTGGAGGGAAACAACTGTGATCTGGCACCTTTTTAAGGCCTCGTTCGGCTAAATAAGCCTATTGGCTTATTTTTTGTCTTTATTCAACTTTTTTTCATATTTGTTAGTTTTTCGTCAATTTTTTTAGAGATTATTGCATCGTCATAATGAGAGGAATCTAAAAAGTAAAAAATTATGATCAAAATCCATTTTTTTAATAAAGATGAAAAAATTGGCTTATTGACTTATTTTTGTCTTTATTCAAAAAAATTAGATTTCGATCGTAATTTGTTATTTTTTAGATTCCTCTTACTATACAATAATTCCCAAAAAAAATGACCAAAAAAAAAAATGCAAAAAAAATTTGAATGAGAACAAAAAATAAGCCAGTAGGCTTATTTAGCCCAACGGGGCCTTAAAAATGTGCCGGATCACTATTGTTTTCCTCCAATTTTTCCCTCTAACGTTTTGTTTTGTCTGTTAGTGTCCAGCTCAGCGGTTGCCGTTAGGAAAGTCATGAATTGAGACGGAAGGGGGTAAATTGTATAACGGAGTGAAAGTTCATGTGTTCAATTGAAGTTTATTTAAGTTCAGGTGCCTATTTGACATTGAGTTCAAAGTTCAAGGGTTTTTTTGAATTTTTCCCTTTTTATTGCATGCCCCTTTGTTAATAAAAGAATATGTGGGGGGTTTTTGGTCAGCTACATGAATCCTCTTTTTTCATTGAGCTCTGTCCAAAGCTATGGCGGTGGTCCGGTCTCATCCCTCAATCTATCCGTGAGCTTACGTTCCGCAAGGATCGTCTTATAAATTATAAATAAAGATTTACGATAAATCTGTAATTGAAAAAATCTAGAACTTGCATAAACTCATGTACACAAGATATTTTTTCATGAACTCATAAAATTGTGTATATACACAAATTTTTAGTGAAACAGGGCAATGGTGACGAAAGTACCATTTTGTAGGCAGATTTTTTACTGCACTTTTTCAAATGCCAATTGTTGTATTTATCTGGCAAAAAGTAGATCGTGAGAGAATTATTCACGGAGCAACCATGAATAAGTCATTTGCGGAGGTACCAAACCACAACTGTCCGTTTCAGTAATCAACGGTCCGGATTTTAATGAAACTTTTTCGGGAAAGAATTTGTTTAAAATCCAGATCGTCTAATACACTTTGGAAGCATGCGATTGGAGGCTCTGTAAAGCTTTCTTCACGGGAAGCTCCACAAATAAGATTTTTTGAAAAAAGTGTCGAAAGTTGAATGTGCTTACTTTAGATTAGGGATGGCATTCGGGGCAAACGGGGCGGATATTGGGTATTCCGTACCCGATACCCGAAACCGAAATACCACCCATATCCGCCCCGATAACCGAACGGGGAGGCAACTGGATAACCATAACCGAACCAAACGGATATCGGGTAATAACCGAACCGAACGGATAACCGAAATCAAGCAAAAAATCTGATCCTTTTAATCAAGAAAAAAAATGATCCTGCCAAGTTTAAATGGAGGAGTAATACTGTAAATTGTTCTCAATTTGCAATAGTACTATTACTACTACTAAAAATGGAGCATTAAAAAATGTAGTCCGTATACTGTGTACTCCCAGCAATTACTCACGGAGACAAGATCGAGAAATGAGAAAACAAGATCGAGAGAGAGAGATTGAGAGAGAGAGAGAGATCTCACGGAGTAGTCGCTGCTCTGGAGCTGTGGAGTGGAGTCTGGTCTGGAGAGGTCCGAGAGGACTGAGGAGTGGCCGTCGGTCGAGTGAATAGAGTTGTAGAGATTTGAGAGTCCAGAGTGTGAGAGAGAGACTAAGAGAGATCGAGAGAGAGAGAGATCGAACATAGCAGTCGCCTCGCTGCTCTGGACTCTGGAGCTCTAGAGTGTGGCCGAGTGAAATGAAAACCCTAAGGGCCCGATTGGATGACGTATGTGCTTTGGGTGTATTATTTATGAATGGGTGATAAGATAATAAGGGGTATTAGTTAAGAAGGGAGGGCCCACATTGATGTGACATTTATAGAGGGTGTATTAAAAAGTAAATGGTTTAGATGATGTATTAGAAGGAATGGTGTATGATGTAAAAAATTATGAAATGACTCTTTTGCCCTTGTACAGTCCCAAACTTTATTATTCCAAACATTAATTATATAATTGCAAAACTTAATATATTTAATGAATTTTCGACAATTCTAAGTTACAAAAATTTACTATACCAATAAATTAAATAATATAACAATTTTTAAAATATAAATTTTATTTACTCATTATAAAAAAAACTTAGAATGTTATTTAGTTTAAAAAACTTTTTCAATTTGTTCCAACCATCTATTTTTTTCCATCCAACTGTTCATTTTTATTGTCATGTGTTCCAAAACACCAAATCAATTTTCTTTTTTCCCCTCGTTCTTATCGTTTATAAGAGAGAGAGAGAGAGAGAGAGAGAGAGAAACGAAGAAGAAAAAAGAAGAAGAAAAAAGCAGCAGCGGCCGCCACCGCTGCTGGTCCTCACTCGCTGTTCGTCTCTCTCTGTCTCTCGATCGTCTATCTTCGTCTCTCAATCGACTCTCTCCGTCTCTCCGATCGTCTCTCTCTGCGATATGTACGGAACCCAGGTATGTCTCTCGCTAGTCTCTACATGTACATACATATTTTGTGAGTAATTTCTGTTCTTCTTCGCATGGCCTGTTCTTCTTTGTAATTTCTGTTCGCAGAGAGAGAGAGAGAGAGAGAGAGAGAGAGAGAGAGAGCCGTTGAGGGAGGGAATGAGGAGGGGTGTTTTAGTCAAAAATCAGGCGTATACACCCGGATTAGTCCCAGGTAGCAATAATTTATGGCTGTTCTGGGTGTATTAGCGAATACGGGTATTAGTTAATACAGGGGAAGAAATGGATGCCAAACGGTGTATTGGCCCTTAATCCGGGTGTATTGTGTAATACACCCACCGTATACACCATCCAATCGGGCCCTAAGTGGTTTAAGTGGGAAGTGTGTGTATATATATACAAGGGCATTTTTGTAATTAACCTGTTTCGGTTCGGTTTGGGTAACGGTTCAGTTATCAGCTCCACCGTAACCGAAACCCATTCGGTTATCTTCCAACCAAAACCATATCCGCACCAACGGGGAATTTTTCGGTTATGGTTCGGGGGAAAAAAATCGATTATGGTTCGGGTACCCATCGGTTCGGTCGAGATTGCCATCCCTATTTCAGATCCAAGGATTTGGTGGGTTTTGCCATATGGAAATTGTGCATTCTTCTCCTGGTAGGAAATGACAAAAACAACACCCAAGCAAATCCAATTTTCAGCGATCGAGGGAAAAAAAAGACGGGAGCAATTAAAAAAAGTCATTCTACTGCCACATCCATTCACACACCCAATCACACATCCATACTCACAACAAGGGTGGAGTCCGCACACACTACAAATTTAGTGTGTGTGGGCCCCACCATTATTGTGAGTGTGAGAATGGGTGTGTGAGTGGGTGTGGTGTTAGAATTATTGTTAAAAAAAGTTTTGGACTACAGGCAAGAGGAATTAAAAAAAAAACCAGCATGAATATTTTCCTTTCAGATTCAAACCCATTAAAAAAATTAGAGTATTAGTACTAGTGGCTTTGTTCGGATACCTGTTTAGTTTTAGTTTTATTTTCAATCATTATCCTATTTTTTCAATTATTACTTTCTCATATCTCTCTATATCTCTCCAATCATTACCATATCTTCAATCATTATTCAATTTCTCTCTCTACCCACTATCGAAACTAAATTAAACTAAGGCTCCGTTCCAGAAACCTTCTTAAAAAATAAGCAGCTTATTTCACATTTTCAAACTCAAAAATAAAGTAAATGAAAAATAATTTTTCAATTTTTTTTGCATCGTATAAAAGATCTCATCGAGTTCTTCCAAACAAGATCCATATTGCATGTTTTTAGATTTCAATAAACCCATAATTTTTTAGCATGAAATTGCCTTCTTAAAAAATAAGGACTTTTTTTAGGTTCCAGAACGGAGCCTAAACTTCCAACCAAACACAACTATTTTTTTCTTCTGTTAATTCTCTGTGTACTTTTTTTTTTATCTGAATTCTTTGTGTACTTTATTTTGACAAGAACACCTTTAGCAGATCTCTTTGCAGTTCAACTTTCTTTTTAAATCTAACTTTTTTAAAATAAAGGTAATTTCAAGTTTAAATATAATGAAAATAAAAAATAATTTTTTAATTTTTTTGCACTATTTAAAAGATCTCAATAAAATTTATCAAATAAGATTCTTATTGATAGAAAAATTATTTACGTAAATATATAATTTTTTAGCTTGAAATTGTCTCATTTTTTAAAAAACCGAAATGAAATAAATCAGAGATGAAGTATGTGCTCCAATAGATTCCTCAAACACCCGATAATCTGAAGTTACCTTCAAATCAAATCACCTTTCTCACTGCCCTGTCAAATCTTCAAATAATATACTCCAGTGGTGCCAACACTAGAGTACTACCTACCCGTTCCAGAACACCTTCTTAAAAAATAAATACTTATTTCACATTTTCAAACTAAAAAATAATATAAATGAAAAGTAATTTTTTGATTTTTTTTGCACCGTATTAAAGATCTCAATGAAATCTTTTAAACAAGATCCATATTCATATTTTTAGATTTTAATAAGCCCATCATTTTTTAGCTTTAAATTACTTTTTTTTAAAATAAGTACTTATTCACGTTCTGGAACGGGGCCTACTCCTTGGATCGTACGCTTATCTATAAATAGCAATTTCTTTTAGGGTTTCTCGTTCCGTTTAGTTGCCAGAAATGTTGTATCGAAAAGTGATTCTCAGAAAGAGTTAAGTAAAGTGAAATAAAGGAAAAAGAAATCTATTTTTCTGTTTGACATTTTTTGATAATTAACCATACAAATGAAGTTTAAAAAATAAATAGATGAAAACTAAATAAATAAATATTAAACAACCGTGCTTGATTAGTTGCGGATGGAAAAACTCATTGAAAATTAGTTAATATAAAACAAAATTGAAGACTAATGACAAGATAAATAAATACTTCCAAAAAAAAAAAAAACTATCAATCTTTTTCCACAACAATTATCTCAGAAAGTACAATAGTAGTCGAAATTATTATTGCTCACGTAAATCTCAAAGTGTCTTTTTAAGAACCTAATTTTTTTTGTATTGGCGTCATTCACTTTTTTTCTTACCCGCCAATTATTTTGGCCCCACAATAGAGAAAACTTTTTCCGTGATGCAAAATCCTATGCTTTTGGCCGGATCACTTTTGCAAGAAAGCAAATCTTACAGGAAAACTTAAAAATATGTTTTCCACTACTTTCCTGTCAACTAAACACTACAAAAATTATGGAAAAGTTTATTTTTCCATCATTTCCTGTATTTTCTTGACAACTGAGTACTGGACCTTAGGGTTTTATAGGAAAAGTGGTCTTGCACTCCAAGTAAGTCTGTGTTAAGCATGAGTTTTGTGCCCAAAATGTGCCGATGATGTGACATGTGAAATTCAACTGATAGATCAGCTGTCTACACGGGCCCATCATGAACCTCCTGGCCCGCCCATATGTTGAGCGTGTTGTCCATGCGGGGCGGACCTGGAATATGAAACAATAGGATCAATAAGATGGCTTAGGTTGGATTAATAACGGGCTTAAATTTTGATACGAAATTCAAAGTGTTAATTTGGAAATAACCAAAGGAAGTAGTAAACAATTTGAAAAACTGACTCAAAAATTGTATATATTTACTATCAAACTTGGGAAGAAATTTTTTTTTCTAAAAGCATTGACTTGCAAATACACGACCAACTCAAGTCTGTGTTAGACATGAGTCTTGTGATGTCTCCCGTAAACTTTTGGGTGGGTAGGTGTCTTCATGCATGACATTTGGTGTGCATGTGATTGAGCATACCCGGAATATGCCGATGATGTGATATGTGAAATTCAACTAATAGATCAGGGAATTTGAAACAATAGGATCAATAAGTTGGCTTAGGTTAGATTAATAATAGGCTTAACTTTTGATACCAAATCCAAAGTGTTACTTTGGAAATAACCAAAGCAAGTAGTAAACAATTTGAAAAACTGACTCAAAAATTGTAATATATATATTTACTATCAAACTTGGGAAGAAATTTTTTTTCTAAAAGGATTGACTTGTAAGTACATGACCAACTCAAAATAAAAGTTACCAACCGAAAAAGTAATCAATTTTGCCAAGAGTTTATGTAATTCACTTTCAAATTAGAGCATTCAATTGCTCATGGGCCATGGTATTCAAATTTCTTTGCTAAAGAAGATAGAGAGAGGCTGTAGATCGAGTATGAGATAAATCTTGCATTTAAGAGAAAGTAAAAGCTTATCCCATAATCCATAGAGCTTTATTGTTTTTCCACATCAGAGAAAGAGAGACATTTAATGGTTAGGAAATGATGTACAAGGTATGAAATCTTAATTAGGACAAAGTTAGGAAATGATGTACAAGGTATGAAATCTTAATTAGGACAAAGTTATCTAAAACATCCAAAACAGTACTAATACTTATCCGCAGAAGAGTTTACCACTCAGTGGGGTCAGCCGAGTGTCAAGTCTCATGGCTTGCCGGAGTTGGACCACTACAGGAGGAGGACTTGTTGAAATCATGGGTTCAAACCAAACAAGCAAAAACTCATGGCTGATACTGTGGCACGGGCACCATCGAACATAAAAAGCTTGACATGACACGATTCTTAGTCTTAGGTTCACATGCTTTTGAAGGCCTATTAATATCCATAAAGCTATACGCACCTACCTGTCCCTATTGAAATCGTACCGACGGTCGCGCGCGTCGGGCCGTCTTCTGCCACCGGATGGTCAATTCAAGCCGTCTAAAAATTCTAAACAAAAAATGAGGGGGCTAATGAGGGAATCAACGGCATCCGATATGTGTAGGGTGTTTGATCCAAATAATCTATTTTTCGAGTATGTGTGTGTGTGTGTATATATATATATATACATATGAAAAATAGGATATATACACAAAAAATAGGGTGTTGGGATCAAATACCCTACACATATTGAATGCTGTTGATTCCCACGGTAGCCCCCTCGCTTTTTTTTATAGAATTTTTGGACGGCTCGGATCGGCCGTCGGGTGACCAGAGACGGTTTGACGCGGCCATCGGTACGATTTCGATAAGAAACCGGTTGGTCCTTATAGCAGAACTCAATATCCATAAATATTGTTTCTTGTTCCGAATACACTAACCCCACTCCCCCTCCCCACAGCCCCTAAAACCGCAACGTTTTAGTTTAAAAAAAAAAATTCAAAACTATCCATTTGCAATTTTATGAAGCAGAAGCGTAATTATGAGAGTCTTAAAGACAAAATTTGATTATGCCTATTTAGAATAATATGATCAGAATAAAAATATCTGCACACCCGTTCAAACGGATGAAAAATTGAAATACTTAATTTTTTAACCATATTTTTGAATATATAAACGGTCTCAAAAAATTAAGTACTCAAATTTTCACTCCGTTTAAATCGGTGCAAAGATTTTGTTATTCTGATTATATTGACAAGATCTTACACCGATTCAAATTGATAATATAAATTTATTAAGTATAAAGTCAATTTTAATTGAAAATAGAATTTCAGTTAATAAAAAGAAGAAGAGGTAAATGGGAAAAGAAACAAATAAAAAAACAATTGAAAATTAAAAAGGAAATAATTCAAACTGGAAAAAAATAAATAAATAAAGAGGAAAAAAAAGAAGAACCAAACTGGAATGAAAGAAAGAAAGAAGGGATGAGGTGGGTTGGCGGGGGTAAATGTGGAATTCGGTTGTGGAGTCGGGGGTGGGTTGTCAGGGGAGAAAAGCAGGTCTCAAATATAATTGAAATCTGTCGTATATCCGCTCCACTAACACTCTTAAAAAAATACTCCTACGTATTTATTTTCAATTTTAAAAATAATGTGCTAACGAAAATAAATTTTCAATTTTTTTTTGCATTATTTAAAAGATCTTATCAAATCTGTCAAATAATATCCATATTGCATATTTTTAAATTTCAGTTAGTCCTTTATTTTTAAACTTGAAAATGGCAAAATAAATACTTATTTGAAAATAAGTACTTTTTTGGCTTTGTGGAACGGAGTATGTTATCTCAGAAAAATTATCCCGACACACTTTGATTATTGTATGGTCGAAAATAGAACATGATTTATTATGCTATGTACATTTTTAATCTGAATTTGAACACACAAAACTTTGACTTTGAACACATAAAACTTTGGCTAATCTGGATTGTCCGATAAAGTACTTTGCAAAATCTGAAGCACATTTTATTAAAATGCCAAACGGCACTTGTAGTGAATCCATCCAAATACAATGAAAAGAAATATTACAACCAACCCATTATAGAGAAATACACAAGAAAAATAGGGACAAAGAAACAAACTAATGTCTAGACCCTAAGCTGAGCCAAACGCTCGCTACAGATAGCCTCTAAGGGTCGGGACATGTGAAGCTAGCAATCTATCCATTTAACCGCCTCGGGATGGCACAGATTCCAAATCAAAGGCAGCAGATACAGCACCGATGGAAACAGACATAAACATAAACCGGGAAAGGGAAACCATTACCTTGGACTGCTCCAATAAGCATGCCGGCTTGCTCTGGTAGAGGAAAGGCGCCATCGCCTAAGGTGGAGGCAGATCCACGGACCAAAACGATGGATATAAACTCCGGCAAGCCCACGCTGCTACGACAGGCTCTGAGCGTAGAAACCGGAATAGAAATCCATTGTGGGCTAGGATTCCGATCAAATGTGACCACAATGACCAATGATAGAAACCCTCTCAACCATTTCATGTCCCAAAGCTCACCAAACCAAGAGAAAAACATATCCACGGGCAAAACCCTAATCTTTATTCACCCACCACCGCAATCCACCGGATCTGGAGGAGACCAAGATCGGTAACAAACCGGACTGAGCCGGTAGCAAAACGACTAGAAAGCCAGTCGAAACGGAACAACACCAAAAACAGAAAACCCTCTAGCCCAACTGCACATCTTATTGACTCACTGCTAGCCCAAAGACTACAGATCTGAAGACGCTGGAAGAGTATGTAAACTTCAAGAACTTTGACGTGAAAACTAACTCAAAGATCAAACATAAGGGACTTTTGTGTGAAAACATAACAAGCTGAAATCCATCGGGCAACAAGTAAAGCATTTTATTAAAAAAAAAAAAAAAAACAAGCCTCACTATTTCATTGCAGGCAATTCAACATCTACAAGAAAGGACAAATATATCCCTCACAACTACTGTCTTGAGATAAATTGCTATGGATCTTGTATCTGAGAAGGAAACAAAGAAAATAACAAGGGAAAAAAAAAAAAAAACCATAAAACTCTTTTAAGATTTTCACCTTATATTTTCCAATTTTCCCTTGGTGATCCAAAACACAATCTTTTCGTTTTTTTGCTCAGCAATCCAAGCGCAACCTCGACAATCTAATAGTATATGTCACCAGGGAGCTTAATTTTGCTATGAACTGAAGGCCAATATGTCTTGATCCCGTTCAAATTCAGCCATATCATTCTCATACAAGCTCACCCAAGCATCAACTCCATCCCCACACTTATTCTCTATCAAATGAATCACTTCGTACTTGTTCGAACTGCTCACCCAAACCGGCTTCCCCCACCCAAAATCGGCTTCGTACAAAGGCAATCCACACCAGCTAGCACACAAATGCACGTCCACTCTCTCGTTATGCATCTTCTCCCTCCTCGCTTCCCCGAACGATTCGCTCACCATCACGCAAAGATCGTCGGCATTGCTCGTCCTTTTTGGGTCCGTTTCCCTCACCGCGTTTCCTATCGAGCCTGCCAGATCATTCAACTTCATCTTGCCCTTTTCTGGCATGCATCGTTCCACAAACAGCATAGAGAAATTCCCGAACGAATTTCCCGGTATTGAAATGCCAATATTGCCTCTCAAGTTTATTGGGTAGACTAGTAGAGAAGGTCGCAAGCGTCCATGTTCCGACTGAGCCGCACCGATTAGACCCTTCCATAAGAGCGCGGCCAACACCGCCCCCTGGGAGACTGAGCCCCCGGCGGCCACCAACAGGGACTGGATCGCCACCCTGCCGAAGAAGAACCTCTTCGTGACGATTTTAACGCCGTTTTTTCCCGAGGGTGGAGGGTTTTTCGGCAGTAGGTTACTTGTTGGGAACAGAGAACCTAAGCTGAAACTTGGGGAGAAGACTTTCTTGATGCTAGTTTTGTTTGCAGTGGCCCATGCATTAACGAATGTTATGATGGAGAACGCATCAGCTACTTTGTGGGAAACTCGCACGCCCACCACTATGCCGCCGCAGTCGAAGAGGTTTATCTGAAAGGCCGCCAGGGGAGCGGTGGCGGGATCTGTTGAGGAATTAAACCAAAAATTGTTAAACTCACGGGTTTGTACACGAATGCAGGAGTTATACCAAGTACGTACTCAGAATCAAACAATATAACGAATTTGTAAATTCAATTTCATGAAGAGATTTTGTAAGAAAATGGTCCCCTGCTTCTTCTTTTTTTTGTAACGAAGGAGTAGCCTTATAGTCAGGTCACTAGATGGACCTGACTACGCAACCCAAATTTCCGGGAAAACTTGCGCGGTCACACCAGTTACGACACTCCACTTACTTCAGGGTACTCACCCGGTGGAAAATTGAATCCTAGACCTTGAGGAGTATTTCCAAAGTTTGGGTATCGCCCGAACCACTGGGCCGACCCCTGGGTGTGTAAGTGGTCCAATACCTTCCAACTGGTACTATTTTGTGTTGTGTTTTGCACGCCAAATCTATCTATTACAGTACGTAGATTTAGATATTTCACTGCTCAAGAAACAAAACTCTGAAACAATCACCTGCACCACACTCCCACGGGAGAAACTGATCCAACTGCTCAGCCATGGAACCACCGTGAACAAAATCGGCGATTCTCCCGCAAACTTGTACTTCAGAAAACTCCACCCCTTCATCGGTACAGTCCACCAGGAGATCCTCCACCGCCAACCTCCCCGCCAATGGGTAAAACTCAGTTAACGTGTCCGACAACGACTTCTCCAACTCGACGCATCTCTCTCTGCTTTTCTCTCCGGGGGAGTAGTAGAAGATCATGTTGAGATACGTCAGTGGGATGAGCTGGTCCATGATGGACAGTTTCAGCTTGTGGAGGTGCCTCGGCGTGGGGGTCGATGGTTTTACGAGTTTTTTCGAGAGGATTTGGGATTTCATTGGAGCCATTGTAGTAGTAGTAGTAGTAGTTAGTGGCTTGATTAAGTTGCTTGGTGCTTGCGTTGCATATATAGGAGAGAAGTTGGTGCCTCGACAGTACTATTGTGGGGACATTTTGTTTGGCGAACCTCGGAATGTGAATGTGAGAATGTAGGTTTTTTTTGATGTCTTGTTGAATTAGGCACGTTTAAAACGGAGGATATTTTCCAGCCATAAAATGAGCAGGGTTTGTTGTTGTGGGTGTATTAAATTTGAAATGATAAGCACGGGATATCGACATATCACCGTGTGCTGTTTTTTTATTGTCACATCAAATAAAGGTATGTGTCTTTAGGGCAGTAGGTCGTAAGATTTAATATAATGGAGGCAGAACCTGAACCACTAGTATTTTTACGTCGATAGCAAAATTATTACTCCCTCCGTCCCTTATTTTGAGTTCAGTATTTTATTTTGGACTGTCCCTTAATAAATGTCCATTTTGTAAAGTTAGTGGATAAAAGTTGGTGCAATGTCTATTTTGTCCCTAAAAGTAGATTCTATTTTGAAAAGTAAATGAGTAAAGTGTAATGATGATGGGTAAGTAGAGAAAGTGGAGGAAAAAGTTGATGTAAAAGGTATAATTATAATGTCTTTTTAATAAGTTGGAGACATGAAGCATGACACTTAAAAAGAGATGGAGGGAGTACTAATCTTTTTATTTTTCATATGTTTAAGTATATCGAAAGACAAAAGATTTACTTTGGTTGGTTTTTGACGGAGAGTCGAAATTGTGGGTAAATATCATTGATCGTTGGGTTACCCGCCTAAAGGACTTGTAAGAGCCAATGCTATGAATCTTTTTCCAAATTCCATGGAAACTAGTTACATAGTGAGGGAATATATTTGGAGGTGTGCAGGGGTACGTACCCTAAGCACACCCTTATGTCCGCGCTGACGCATGATGTAGCGGTCCTAAGTTCTGTCATGTGGCAAGTTAAACAATGTTTACATCACACAATTGTAGAATCCACAATTAGGTACATGAATCTTATATGATTGTGTAGTGTTAAAGGAAACATATCACATAGAAATAAGAACAAATTACACGGCCGAAAGGCCTAATAGAAAAACAATTGGAAAAAAAAAAAGTGTGAAAAAACCCACCAACAATAGTAAAAAATCAATGAGTCTACTTAAAGACAGGGTTTTGTGTAGGTAGACAATGTTGCGACAAAGGTTTAATGGTATTTTGGCCCAATTACCTACGCTACACTATTTGATCAATGGAGATTGAGATCAAGACCATTAAATACGATGAGGCAAGTTTGTGAAAGTTTTTTTTTGCAATTTGGCGCTTGAAATAAAAATAAGATATTTTAATATAAAGAATTTGCCTAATGAGTATTTGGTTAGGGTTTGTTCCTTTTCTTGTTTGCACGGTAATTAAAGAGTAATGAGCTTCAAATAACATTGTTGAACTATATACAAAAAAAAGAACCACGCCAATCAGATTCCTGAGTGAGAAGATTTGGCTTCAGTTATTTGATTTGCCTTGCTCAAGTTACAATTGAGCGTAAACTTTGTTCATTTTCTTGTTTTCACGTGTTTTAAAGAGTATTACGTTCAAATAGGCATTATAGATGATAACTTTGCACGATCAAGGCGCTGTTGCATGTGTATTTTCATTTCTTAGTTCTTTAGGACAAGTAGCAACTGTACCGAGTATGATGATACTCACAATGCATTTTCTCGTCGAACGATACAAGTACTTCTATTCCGAAGTTTCTATTTGATTCTTCAGGAATTTTGAATCAATAGGTTCCTTGATGATTTGTAGGGATGGCAATTTCGGCCTACCCGATCCAATTCGATCCGTTCCCTACCCCAAATGGGTAGGGGATCGGGTAGGGTATGAGGATAATTTTTTTAAAAAAGTGGGGAACGTGTAGGGAGTGGGTATGAGTTAGTACCCGCCCCATCTCCGCCCCACTAGCCTACTATATATAATAATTATATATACGTAAGTTAGGGTTCCCAAGCCCCATCCCACTAGCATACTATATATATACATAATTTTTACTCTGATTCCCGTAGTTGAACTATTTTGTGTTAAATGGCTGTAGGAAACAATTTGGTTATTGTATTCCTCCAATTAACCAATGAACAAATGGTTCATGTCAAAAGTACTACATGAAGAGTTTTTTTAGAGGCTTTCTTTTTCCCAACATTTGATGAAAGTTGAAATTGACACTGATTATCAATTGTAATCGCAGCCTAGATTGTGTGTTTTTTTGGAATTTAGATTCATAGTTTGTATTTTTTAATGGCAGGTGACTTTTTTTTTTTTAAAAGTTTTGGAATCTTTGGATCCCCGAATCCCCGTGGAGATCCCGTTCCCCGTTTGGGGCGGGTATGGAGAGTAAAAATAAATTCCAGGTGGGGATTGGGGTGGGGATGGGGAGAGAGATTTGGGTTTGGGGATCGGGGACGGGGATAGTGGTATCCACCCTGACCCCTCCCCGTTGCCATCCCTAATGATTTGCTTCTTGATGGGAGGGCAAGAAGGAAAATGATCCTGTATGGGAGGAGGGAGGGACTCTAGGGATCACTTTGAGATGCGCGTAAATTGACCCGAAACATCCTGCATTATTAAAAAAGAAAATGATCAATCCCGACATGATATATGGTCTAGGTTCATTAGTTAGTACAAAATAAACTTCTGCCGACGAATATGTATCGATCACCACTTTTTCGGCTTTGTCGTCTTTGTTCTTGGTGAATGAGTGGTCCCTCACAACAAAGGACCCATCATGGATTCAGATTGAATTCGGCCGACTTAGGTACAACCGTACCTTAACAATTTGAAAAAATGACGGTCAATGACGTGTTTTGATAATTAATATTTGTTAAGAGCATTTTCAGTATTAACAAATGTTTTTAACTTATCCTCAGTGGGTATTAATTATCAAAACACGTCCTGGGCTGTCATTTTCCCAAACAATTTTGGAAATCAGTAAGTGGTCTTAATTCCTCCTAATTTCGGCCCAATGTTTCTTAATCTTTTTTTTACTACATACATAAAATGTTTATTCGATCCGTAAAACGATGACTTAAAAACAATGCATTTCTTTCAAGGAAAAATTCATTTTTTTTCATAAATTAAAAGAACTCATCGATATCTAGTAGATTGTTGAAAAAATTTTAATTTTTTCTTACAAAAATTATATTTACGTCATCGTTTTGTAGATCGAACAAATATTATGGGACAGACGGTAATTTTTTTTTTTTTGGACGTTTAAGAAACTCATTCAAAATAAATATGGTATTTAATTGGAACCAAACCTATAAAGAGTTTCTTTTGGGGGTGTTATGGTACACAACAGGCATTATGTGGCATCGTTTTCGTTGGTGTGTAGATTTAAAAATTTCTCACAGCTAACCGGCTCGAGACTTTAATGTCATATAAGCATGTCATATAATTTGTTGTATTAACTCAAGGACAGACTGAAATGGATTAGGTAGCTCTTTTTCTTGGATGTGCGATGTGGAAGACCAACTTTCTATGTTATCCAAGGTATGGACCGAAACCGGGCCAATTAGGTCCGGCTCATATATTTTGAAGGTCTGAAGTGAATTCTTTATATTGAGTCCTTTATATACTCATGAATTTCTTTAAAAAAGGCTAAAAGTACAAAAATAACAACAACAAAAAAAAATCAAACTAAAAGGATACAATTGTAACAATATAAAAGGGGTGAGCATGAACCGGATTGGTTCGGTTTCATAGTAAAAATCAAGAACCAAACCACTACCTACAGATAATGAATTTGAAAAACCGAACATACCCACAAAAAGTATACAACCAAACCAATCCAAACCATTAGACTGCGGTTCGATTTCGGTTTCAAACCAAAGGTTACTTGAAATTGAGATATCATTTTCGTAAACTATTTAAGTACTCAAAATTGTGGAGATAACTAAGAATTGGTTTTCATTTATAAAAATTTAGGAATTAATTGAACCGTGAATGCAGCATTATATATTTATATACCATGTGCTTTTGGTGAACGACAATTATAGGAATGAATTGTGATATATAGAAGTTTATACTAAATAATTTTGGCAGTAAATAAATACTGAATAGGACGGTGGATTGAATAAATTATTAATTTAGAAAATTAGTTGACTATATATAACTCTCATGTATACTTGGTGTATCTAAATTAAATGAGTTATATAAATATACGGTTTGGATTGGTTTGGAACCGAAACCATTAACATAAATCCACAGACCAAACCATTTAACGCGGTTTCTAATTTTTTAAAACCGGAACTAAACCACACTACTAAAAAACCAAACCAAACCATTTGGTTTGGATTAATTTGGACTAGATTCGCAGTTTAACAGATTTTTTGCTCACCCCTAATATAAATGTAAAAAATATGATTGCAAGAGTTTTTAAAGAAAATAAGTTACAATTGTGTTTTTATTTGGAAACATTCTAACATTAGTATTTTTAAGTTACATTACAATAGGATTTCAATTTTGGATCAAAATTTGAGAGTCGGAAACAGTTACTTCTCTCGCTTCCTCTATGAGCCAGCCCTGGATCCAACTAATCAAGAAAGAGTGTGGAAGCTCGTGGTTTCTGCACGATCCAGTTGGCCTTGAAAATAGCTTTGGAACTATTTACGCGAATTCGATACATAGGTTATGCTTGCTAAATGTAAGGGAAAATGACGGTCAATAACGTGTTTTGATAATTAATATTCGTTAAGAATATTTTCAGTATTAACAAATATTCTCAGTATGTCCTTAACTGGTATTAATTATCAAAATACGTCCTGAGCCATCATTTTCCTTAAATGTGTGTTACGATACTTTGATGTCACTGTATAATCAGATACTTTGCAATTGATTTTTGCAAGATTAATAATACAACAATACTACTCATACAACGATTCAAACACAACAATTTACACAATCTTTCACGTACATATGGGGCCTACACATAGTAGTGTACATGTGTGTAGAGTTCACATGTATGCGAGAAATTGTGTTTGATGTTGTGTTTGGATTGTTGTGTGAGTATCATTTTTGTTAATAATAACACGAAGCCTTATACTATGTTGTGGCACATGGTGATACCTGCTGATTGTTCCTGGACTATTAGGAAAATCTTCCAACTGAGGGAGTTATGTCAACCTCTCTTATTTTGTACAAAGTTGGGAATGGCAATTCTATTTTTGCTTGCTTGGATAATTGACACCCTTTGGGTCCTCTATTCAAAAAGTATGGAACTAGGGTTTGTGCTGATATAGGCCAGTCTCTTTCAGCTAAAGTTTCTTCTTTAATTCATAATGGTGGCTAGAAGTGGCCTAGGGAGAGGAACAGAATTATGAGAGAGATCAAAGACTTCACTCCAGAAGGGTTTCTACCTGATGTATCTATGGAGGACTCTGTGATATGGATTCCATCCAAGAATGACATTTTCTCTATGAAGTCTGCATGGAATATACAATTAGGAGAGCCCTTCCCGCTCAAGAATGGTGTAAGGTTGTGTGGTTCAAAGGGCATGTACCTTGATAGGCCTTCATTTTGTGGATGGCAATGCAAATTCGTTTAAACACGAGGGATAGATTGTCATTGTGGGGAATCGTGTCCGATGCTTCTTGTGTTTTGAGTGATTGTGATCCTGTGGAATCCCACAATCATCTATTCTTTGAATGTTGTTATTCTAGTGCTGTCTGGACTAAAATTTTAAGGCGAAATCATGAGGGCAGGTCTCCAATGAGATGGGATGATGAGAAGGAGTGGTTTAATCTGCATTCTAAGGGGAATAGTATGAGGAAGTATGTGCTGAAACTTTCCCTTGCTGCTGCAATTTACTGTATTTGGCGAGAACGCAATGCTAGAATCTTTCAACACAAAAGGTTGGACTCTGGATCTGTTGCTACTACAATTTGTAATTCCATTCGTGATGCTTTGTTGTCTTGGAGGATGTTGGGTTCTTCTCAAGGAAACAAGGACATATGCAGGGAATGGAGTATTCTCTAGTGTTTCCTTTTGTTCATATGTTTTGTTGTTAGTGCAATGTTTTTTGATGGCTTTTGTGTCTGTTACTTAGGTTAGGTGGTGTTTCACTTTTTCAAAAAATATTTTTTTTTTCAAACGAAGGTAATTTCAAACTTAAATATAATGAAAATGAAAAATATTTTTTCAATTTTTTTTGCACCGTTTAAAAGATCTTAATAAAATCTATCAAACAAGATCCATATTAGTAGAAAATTATTTGCGTAACATTTTTGAGTTTTAAATTACATTCTTCTTCAAAAAGAACTTTTAAAAAGTTTCCGGAACCCCCCCTACTCTCTTGCTTGGTCTCACATGACCTGCTGGGAGTGGGTTTGTGTTTTCATTTGTTGTACTTTTTGTACATGTGTTTGGGCTTTTTAACGCCATAAAGGTACCTTTACCCAAAAAAAACCTCACCTATAAATAAGTACAGTATATCCGAGCTCTTCGTTTTATGCTTTTGGTAGGTGGGCTGTCCATCAGATTCTACTACTATGATGTTATGGATTCAAAAATAATAAATACTGTATAAAAAAGAAAACCGATCCAAAATAATTTCTGTAAAATACTACTAGTAAAATACTAAAATAGACCTGTAACCAGACTGGATTTGGACCGTATTTGACGAAAAAATAGTTTAGAACCGATCTAAATCATTTTTTTTTTGGGGGGCAAATGTGAAAAATTGTATTCAACTGTGAGACGAAAGCCGACACAACAAAGAGGAATCCCATAGGGGCAAATGGGCGTCCATAAACCGGACAAACCATTGGCAATCGGAGTACAATATATGCAGCCTTATAATAAACTCGTCAAGCAAGATTGGGTACGCTGAAAATAAAACTAATATCAAGCACATAACCAACAAACCACCAAACGAAATCTGAATATAAATTGGACTAATTTGGACAGAAACTGGACTAAATCCGGACAAAAATAAAATGAAGCAAAAAATGCGTCATTGTTACATTATGCAACCCTTCTCTTGTCTAGCCCCCAACCAATCAAGCTTCCAAGCCGGCGACCACGTGGCTGCAAACCCAGAAGTGCGGAGCGACGACAAACGACAAGCGGTTTTGGTGGAGAAGAGGAAGGAAAACCATATCTGAAGGCAGGATTGGTTCCTCCCCTACCGTTGCCAATATTTGGATATTAACCCAAAGGGGAAGGAGGCGAAGGAGAAGAGGAAGTGTGACGACTGTTTTAGGATTAGAGAGAGGTGCTCTCATTTTTAGAGAATTAGAAGGGAAAAAACGATAGTGAATTCCAGTACCGATCTAAATCAGACTTCTGCAAAATTGTTTGAAGTCAATCCGGAAACAAAATATGTCCGATAATATGTCATTCACTTTGTGTTCTTTTTGCCAAAATAGGCACATTAGGGATTAAGTAGTGTGTAGTTAAATGGACCCGGAGCATGCTGTATAGTGTGTGCTGCGCAACATCCGGACCGTCCATCTTGATAATCAATGATCCAGATTTAAATAAAATTCTTTTGGGGAAGAGTAATTTTTTCCCGAAAAAGTTTTATTTGCATTTGGATCATCCAAAACACTTTTGGACGATTGACACCGCACAGCACACACTGCAAAGCACATCCCGGGTTGTAGTTAAATGAAGGTATAGCATCTTGGATTAGATTAGTAACTAGTACATCGAATTGGATAAATCTGCAGCAAGTCACATAATTTTCAAACTTTTTGGAGTAATAAGAATTGGCTTGGTTTCCCAAATTGTGCTACATCGGATCCGGATCTTATCCGGGTCTGTCGCAAAAACATATACAAGGGATTCTACCAACTTCTTTACAACTGTAAAAATCCAATAAAGAGGGGTTGTGATTCACGAAAAAACGATACGAAATGATTTTGGGAAACAATCCCAACCACTAAAATATAAACTTTGACCAAATAGATAATACTCTCTCCGTTCCGATTTGTTTATCTCATTTTTTACTTTTTGAGAGTGTTTGACCTCTTAAAAAATTGCCTATAATTTTTAATTCGTAATATTTTTAATATGCAATATGGATCTTGTTTGGTTGATCACAATTAGTTTTATTATACAAAATCTTAAAAATCATAAAAAAATATTATAAAATATAAGATATAAGCATATTTTTGAAAGACACGAATTTCGACAATTGGACAAACAAATTGGGACGGAGAGAGTAACAATCTAGAAACCAGGACTATCTCCTGGTCCTCTACAAAGGAGACCGGGTTTGTGCCTCATTAGAGACGTTTGGGGTTTAGAGTTATGAACAACTTTTGGACTTTCTGTAGACTAACCCGTTCCACTTTCTTCCAAAACCTTTTTTTTTCAAAAAGAATGTAATTTCAAATTCAAATATAACGAAAATGAAAAATAATTTTTTAATTTTTTTTGCACCGTTTAAAAGATCTCAATGAGATCTATCAAACAAAATCCATATTGATAGGAAAATTATTGACGTGATTTTTGACCCTGAAATTACTTTTTTTTTCTTTCAAAACCTTCTTTTTTTAGAAGTGTAACGCGAACTCTAGGTGTTTGGGGTTTAGTTTTGTATTCATAGCCTGTGGGTCACATAGTCAAATCTCTTATCTTACTTTCTAGTGAAGAATATACATATTTTACATGCACACACAGAAATATTTAATGTCAGTGGACCATGGAATAGATCAATAGAATAGAATAGAATAGTTGTGTAGAATAAATTTTGAGCATCTTTTTGTTGACCAAACCTCCTCCTACTTCACCCAACACTATGTGGGTTCTCACTCTAGATCTATTCTATTCTTGTATAAAGATGAAATTGAACATGTTCTACTATCCTCGCTGTTACCACGTAACCAGTTTCTCGAATAATCAAACTATTAGAAAATGCCGACATTTTTTTGGGTCCTTATACGAGAACAACCTTGACTATTACTTGTATGGAAAATGCTAGCCTCCGTCCAAAGGGTGAATGATAATATATAAAAGGTGCATTGATATCCGAGCAAGGTGTAATAATACCTGTGAAGAGATAAAATTTTTTCCACCGGTGGTGAAAAAGTGGGCTTTTCCACCACCACCTTTTTCGATCATACTGTGTGTTTATTGTTAATTTGAATTGTTCATCTTTTAGATCCCACATAATAATGTGTCCATGCAAAATATAAACTTGATCAAATATCAATAGAAGTATCAAAAATTGAATTTTACTTTGTAAAAAAGATAGCTTATCTTTATTATTATTAACAGAAATCAGATTATCCATTTTATAAATCAAAATCCAAATTTTGATATATCTATCGACTTCTAATCAAGTTGATTTTTTGCATGGTAATACTATATTGTGGGTCTTAAAATATGAACGGTTCAGATCACAACAATAGACACTTGGTGAGGCCCATAATAAGCGGTGGTGAAAAAGTAAAATTTTACATAGGCGGTGAATAGAATTTATTCGCATTTGTGGAAGTGTGTTAATATCCATAATATATACGATATCTGAACTTGTTTGAAATTATTGGTATATTATCCTCCGTCTAGTGGACGGAAATTAGCAAGACCGCTCTTGTATTCCGACCTTGAGTAAAGGGCCAAAATAGTTTGTCAACAAAATTCAATCTTTTTCCCCCACAAAACAGTCCTCATTTTTGTTTAGCAACTTGAGGCAAAGTTAATTTGTTGAAAGTCAAGCTCCTGTTTATGCTCTCAACTTTATACGATGGGTCCATCCGGATGGATGAAGATCAATGTGGATGGATGCTCAAAGAAAACATTCTTTTACGGAGTAATATTCTTATTTGCGTACTAGATTTTTTTTTGTTAAAAGATTGTGCATGTACTCTTTATTTATTTGCCAATATTACATACATCAGCGAAAATTAACGAGATAGGTTAGTCCATAAAAATTTCAGAGGCTATTCTCAGTCTTGAATTCTGAACATCCACGACGGGGCTCGAACCCTCGCATCCCACATTGGGATAATCAGAGAATCAACATTTCAAGGTTGAGTGACTCGGGTTTGGGCCGGACACCGGCGCGGCCTCAATCCAAACCCGCTAACCGACAACAAAAAGTCAACGAAGACAGATTTCAGACACAAGAGAAACCGAATCCTGCTTCCTCCTCCCCATCAAAACACCCTTTTCTCTCTCTCTCTCTCTCTCTCTCTCTCTCTCTCATGAGGCATGGCCTTCAACCACAGGAAGCTGATTTCAGCTTCTGAAAAACTAGACATAAACCAGTGTGAATTACCCTGTAGCACAAAAAACACAGAAGTCTGCCGAACATCATGCTTCTATTGGTGTCCCTATATCTGTAACGGTCCAATCAACCCCTTTATTCCTTCTCCCCCGCCCCCGCCGCCGCCAACCTCATCCCAACACAAGATCCTAAGACTCCCTCTCCCCCTCCTCGTCTCCCTATCATTTCTAGTCGCAATTTGTTTTCTCTTGTTTTGTTACACCCTTCACAAGTCCTACAAAAATTGGGTTGACTTAATGGATAGGAGGAGGAGGAGGAGACCACCAGAAGTGCAACAAGAAGAGACCCATGATCAGTTTCTTGATCAAGATCATGGGCCTGTGGTGGACCACCCCGTATGGTACATCAGGACTGTTGGGTTGCAATCGTCTGTGATCAATTCTATCGCGATTTGCAAGTACAAGAGAGGAGATGGTCTTGTGGAGGGAACAGAGTGCTCTGTTTGTTTGAATGAGTTTCAGGAGGATGAGATTCTTAGGCTATTGCCCAAGTGTAATCATGCCTTCCACATACCTTGTATTGACACCTGGCTTAGATCACACACCAATTGCCCGTTGTGCCGTGCCGGAATCGTTGGCAACACCGGGGGGATTCCAACGGCGTTGCCGGGGCAGAGTGTTGATAATCCGGGGGTTAGGGAGGAAGACCAAGTTGTGGTTTCTGAGATTGGAGGTGAATTCAGGAGGGAAAGAGAAGATGAGGAATTGATGGGGATTGAGGAAGGTGAAAGAGAAGTGGAGAATAGGGAGAAGAGTCTTGAGATTCCTGAGGAAGATGTGGTTCATCAACCAAAGAGGAGATCAATGTCTATGGATTCTGTTTATGCTTCAATGACTAATGCTTATCAAGGAGAAATTGGTGGGAGTTCAGGTTCCCAAACGAGAAAAGCGAAAGAATTGAGCGTCGACATCGTTCCCGATAGCATAGATGCCAATCATAGCATACTAAAATTTGTTGGTAGTTCTTCAATTGGGAGGTCTCCAAAAAAAGGGCCAATTTCAATGGAGAGATCACTGTCCTGCAGTGGGAAGGGTTAGTTTCCAAGGTATTTTCCAAGGCCAGAATTCGACCCTTTCTTGATGAAGCTTTTTGATCATCTTTTTGGTATCAGTTTTGAAGTGAAAATGAGATATCTGCAAAATCAAGATGTCTCAGGAACTCTCAACAAACATGGAGAGTTCCCATACTTCGTAATGTTGTAATAAAGTCATATGATGATGAAACTGTATAATACTAGTATTCAGTACAAACAGAAGGAAAGTGGGGCTGATCCAAAAGTGATTAATCAGCAAACCATGTAGCATGATTGTTCTTGTGCTTGTGCAGTTTCAGATTCTGAAAGAGAATCAATGAAGTGTAATTAAAGTTTTGATCTCAGAAGCGATACTGTCATGGTCTTGCATTTATTTTGTAGTAAAACAATATTTCAACTTCTTTCTGTTTATCCCTCTTCTTTTGCTGATCGGTAGAGTAGATTACTGACATATATCATGAGAAACAACAACGCGCGGGGTACTACGATGAAAAAAAGATAAGAGTTACAATTAAGAGATAGCAAATTAGCAATTGTGTGAGAGATTCATGGCTATTTTGGAGAGTTTTAGATGCAAACTGCAAATATAGGAAGTGGCTGATATAAATTTAGTCAGTTTTGCTTGAGTTTTCGAAAAACGTTGATGCTAATGAACCCTACTTCCACATGTGCAATTCTTAGAGGATGTGAGAAGTTTCATCCAAGCAATTACAGTTTACAACCATTAGATTTCTTCAAGTTCAATTCAAGGATAATTGGCCTGATGTTGAAGGATGCCAGATGATGCCAACGAAAACATAGGAAGCATGGATGCTAACACGGGATACAAATGTGACACGACACGGATACGGATACGTGAAAATTTTGAGAAATATGATATGGGTGTGGTGGATACAACGGGTACGGCAAGATAGATTAAAAAGTATTTTTCTATTTCTCAGAATTGCATTGCATAATCGCAAGAATAATGCGCAAACGTCACAAGTTTATTTACTTGGTTACTTTTTTAATGATTGATCGGAACAATTGTATGACACAACAAGAATATTAAAAAAATTGAAGAAAAAGTAATCCTATTATATCTATCTCTCTAAAGAGTAAGCCAGTAAGGTAGTAAAATTCTACACTTTTTATTTTTTATATTTTTTTTATGCCTAACAATTTCGCTCTCATACTATGCGAGACGTGTCACAAGTTTAGGATACATGACCTAAAACATCCGATACTTGTAAAAATAGAAACCATAATTTTTAAATTTGTAGATTTGTGAGTATCAAAGGTTCAAAGTATATATAACTTGCAATTCAAGATGATATGGCAGGTTTCTTACAGAGTTTTATAACTATGAAGACACCAAGTGCAACACTTGAACGCCATGGATTGCTTTCAAGGTTTACAGCATAAAAGAGAGACAACCTGAACATGGATTTTCTTTCTTATTGGTGTCCTTCGGATTAAGTGTGGGATAAGTGAGTGTCTGGAGAAGTGTACGTGCTTCCTGGCCCCTTTAGCAAGGACAGATACAGTAGCAATTCAAAATGCTATGGTATACAGGGAATCACCAGAATACATATGAATTCATCAGAACATACATGTATAACCAAACCAAATCGAGCCTTGTATCCCAACCAATTGGGGTCGGCCAAACATACATGTATAGTTTGTCAAATTTCTGGCTCTAATATGGGGAGAAGATAATCCTAGGTTGAAGTACTATATAAGGATGCATTTTAAGAAAGCTTGGCATGGAATCTTAATTAAAATTCATACAAATCCCGACAAGCTAGTAGGTGAAAAAATACTACCATAGGTACATGTTTTCTTTAAGCAGCTAAAGATTCCTGCATGACCATATAGTTGCAAAACAAAATCTTGAGAGAGAGGACCAAGACCTTTTCTCTCGCGCAGATACCCCGGCTGAGCATCTTGTCCATCATCCGTAACCACATTGGATGCAATTGGTGCTTTTGTTGGTACCTCATGAAGTTCTGGGTTCTCACCACCCTCTAGAGGAGATGGCACCAGAGTAGGAACTTCTGGCATATCTGGAAGAGTAATCTGGCAATATTAGGAAGGCGGAGTCACTCCCTTAGATGAGAGAAAAGACTAGAAGGAAGCATGGGATAAAAAAAAAAGGGCTAGAAATATAAATGCAAACAAGAGATCAAGCTCCCAAGAAGCAAAACCATTACTTCTGTGAAAACAATTACTAGCAGTTTGAAATCCACACTGGAGTGTCTAAAATCTGCTAATCTCATCTGCGAAGATATCTAAAAATCCAAATATAATCTTCCCATCACAGCAGCACATGGTAGTTCAATAAGTTAGGATATAGTTCCGTTTTGCTATTTTCAGTGAGTGACGCTCAGCCAGATTAAGCTTGTATTGATATACATACTCAGAAATCCATATCCAACAGGGACATACAGAGCAAGTAACTTATTGCCAGCTATGTCCCTCCAGAAATGAGTCAGCTTCAAATTCTCTTACCACCAATATGCAGAAGCAAAAAAGGGCTCTAATCAACTTGAACTTTTTGTCGATTCGATACAAATTTGTATCCCAAAAGACCCAAAATAATTGCTATGTCATCGACATAAAAGTGCAAGACAAACAAGTTGAATGATAAATATACACATCCCCAGAGTTTGGGGGCTTAAAAGAATCATGATATATGTTCATATTTTCTTGTTCATGAGATTACTTTTTGCTAGACTCAGAAGACTCAGAACTCTAAATGAAGACTAAATTTGGCGGGTGGGGGAAGAACAAATTGCTCTGGCAAGCCAAAGGACTCAAATGGAGGCCTGCCCATTGGCAGCTGAAGAAGCCCCATCCATACATCTACTTAAATGCAGTACTGGAATGCAATTCCCTCTTAATTATATTATGATCATTGGGGATGAGACGCAAGGCAATAAATACCATGTCCACCCCACAGGAAATGGACAAGAAGAAACAGTACTTCGGGCAATCTAATTGCCAATACCAGCAAGAAAGTAAACTAGGTTGTGAGCAATGCTTTCTATACAAGTTAACTAGAGTTTCCAAGTGTAAAATTTCACAACTATTACCATAAACGTGGATCCACTCATTCAAAATATAAGGGTTAAAATGGCTATAGTACGATTGGCCATGCCATCTTGTATATAGATCAAACTACTGTCTACTGATAAACAGTCTCTAGCCTCTCCTGGGTGATGAAATGTGAACTCGGCCATGCAATAGGAACAATAAAATAAAGGAACCATCCAATCAGCTTGACAAAGAGTGATTACTCAGTCGTGCTGCTGTCAGCAAAAATTTATCATTTCATAACATACTAGTTCTCTCCTTCTTATACGCCTTCTCCTCCTCTTGAATTCACTATGCTTCTGCATTTTCTCTTTTAGCTAAATACAATGCAATTTTCTTGTCTTTACACTTAAATTCTCAGTATTTTTGAACCCTAACCTCCATTGCCTAACATGTTTCCAAAATATGAGTTTTTTTTTTTCAGGTTACAAAAGCAACAAGCAGTTAAATTTCTGCCTAATTATTTAGTCTAATTCATTTTATCTTTTTGCAAATGTGAATACAGTCCAATTCATTTTTCACACAGTACCATCTATGTTACATGGACTCGGGTGCGAGTGCAAGTTCAAGCGTCAGACCTTCCTAAACTTAAATCTTAGGATACGTGGATATGTGTCCCCAACTTGGGTACGGGTACGGGGACAAGTTTTGAACTCTTGTTTGTATTATATATTGCATAATTTTGGCAGATTATGTATCGTAAACTATGTTTACAAATGTATTTAAACAAGAAAAGGTTAAGAAAATTATGTTTTTGCTATTTCCCTATTTCTTGTCTATGTGAAATACTTGAAAGATCGTTTTTCTAGCTAATTTGATATTCTTTTTTTGTAAGTATCTTAACAAAGAGGATTCGAGTGTCCAAAAGGGTACAGGTATTGGACACATCGACATGGGTACTAGAGCTAAAATGAAAGATCCATGTAACATAGAGTACCATAGCTAGTATCTTTGGACACATTCAACCTATTGGTGTCTCCATTTCATTCTTGGTTTATGTATCGGCTGCTCCATTTCATTCGTATTTGACCTTTTGCCTGCTTCACGGTCCCTATGGGTGATACTTGACTGATTCAAAAGTTTGGGATCACTACACCCAATTTATATGCTACGTATCATTTGATACTCCTGCTCTTAGTTGCATGAAGCGGGATCAGGTGTGGGTGTGGAAGTGGGGGCGGGAGCGTGGGAATACATAAGCTCCCAAGGTTGGGAGCGTGAGAGGAGTGTGTACATATATTATGAAAATAATGTAGCATTGAGTATTCACTTTAAAGTACAATCATTTTAGGAAGCAAAAATATGGGCCAAGTCCTCCATAAGTGTAAGAAATGGGCTAGTGTTACAATATAGTATGATTTTTTTTTCAAGATATCATGACTTGGGCTAGATATATGAGTTCATGGAAGACCAATTAATAAAGCCAAGTGATAAATCCCTATTTTTCTATACAAAGATCATACAAAAGCTCCGATCCAATCTTTATAAGGAGCAAGCTCCCATCTCAATAGGAGCGGGGTCCCGTCAAGCTCCTTAGTTAGGAGCGCAAAAGCGGGCTCCCAAGGTGGGAGTGGCACCACTTCAGGATTTCCCTGCAACTAAGCTCTTGCTATCCTTACACTACTAACTAAGGTTTATATCACGCTTACCGTCATTTAAATCTTTGCCCTCAACAATCAACATAGTTGAGAGATGACTAGAACCAGCCAAAACAACCTCATCTTTGGTGCACTCCCTAAAATTGGCTCCTGAATGAGTCCTAAATTTGACACAACCAAAAGTGGACTGGGGTCCAATTTTGTGTGTAAGGATTTGCTAATTTAGGAGTGGGAGGGTACTCCAATGGGCTCTCTAAAATTGACTCATAAAGTGAGTCCTAGATTTTTTTTTTTAATAACTCTAGGAGTGGGAGGGTCCTAGAGTTTTTAAGAAAAAAAAGGTAACGGGTCCCCCATTCCCCGCACTTTCTTGTCTTTCTCTTCTCTTGACTCTCAACTCCCTCCCTAAACTTAGCGCACCAACAACCAACCTTTTTTTTTTTTATCCTCAACCAACAGCCAACCTTGAGAGCCTATCTTGGGAGCCACTGTGCAGAGTCCATTGGAGCAACTAAATGAAGAAATAATTACTTTGTTCATTTCACCTAGGAGCCATTTTAGGAGCGCATTGGAGATGCTCTAAGAAAACAAAATAGGTTTTTGTCTACCAGGTACTACCATGATTCATGAATACAATGAAATCCAAGCAATTAACTCATTAAAATCATAAAAAGACTAGATCTTGAATCGACATTTTCACCAGAAACTAACTTCCCACAAAGGTGAAAGAAGAGATGTATTCGACATCAACATATATAGGCAACAGTATTTACCAAAAAAAAAAAAAAACATACATAGGCAAAAGTAGTTGTGCCCGTCACTAATAATCGCCCAGCTTACGCCTCTGATTCTAGAGAGAAAGGAGGGATTGCTCGCTCAAACAACAGTGACCTTTGGTTTCTTCATGAATACAAAGAGTCATGCGTGTATGCTTTACATATATATATATAGAGAAAGAGATGAAGTATTAATGCCGGTTCACGGCGTTACCAAGTGTGAATGTTTAGCTCATCGGGTGGCGGTTGGCGGCAGATAGTGGTGGTTCGGGTGTCGATTTATGGTAACATACGTTTTGACACGGATTCGAAGTTGAGTTTTTTTATTTTATGTTTTTATCCCTAAAACTATCATTCATTTTTTTTACTTCATCCTCAAACTACCAAAATCATCCACTTCATCCTCAAACTATCCAAATCCCATTTATTGAGTCCAATGAATGGAATTTGCACTCATTAAAAAACTAATTGGACTCATTAAAGGACTAATTGGACTCAATGGGTGGAATTTGGATAGTTTGAGAACGAAGTGAATGATTTTGGTAGTTTGAGAAAGAAGTAAAAAAAGAAGTAAGAGGTTAAGGGATAGAAACATAAAAAAACAAAAAAAAAAACCTCATTCGATATTACATGACACAAATACAATATGACGATGCCCGCCCTAGGTCGCTAGGAGTGGAACGGGTAGGTATCATTTAATGGATCGGGTGTCACCTAAAAAAAATATTTTAAAATTTATAGAAATTTTTGTGTATTTTTGTAGAACCCAAAATGGGCTCCACGTGAATGTAGTGTAAATGTTTAATGTACCTAACATTTTTTGTTAGTAATTTAGTGGAATAGTACTAGTACTAGTAATACTATAAATGGAAACCCGAAACAGTAGTAGGTTGACATGGGCTAAGGCCCAACCCATCCAAGCAGGCCTACTTTTATTAGGATTTGCAAAATTCATATTGAGGGCCATAATTGGCTTTGGGTTGCGTTTTTATGGCCCGTTCAATAAATGGGACAGACTTGGGAATACCTCCAGAAACTCACTTCGGCGGCCACCAATAAGGAATTGCATACAAGATTTTTATTCAAAAATGTCTATAGGACCCAGACACAGTGAACACAGAAATTTAAAAAAATGGGAACACAAATACGGTGGGGGACATGCCGCGTCTACTTTATTTATTTATTTATATTTTTTTCAAATTTTTCCAAGTTTAAATTGAAAAATGTGGACAAAACGAAAAATTCATAATTCCAATACCATTTCAAACAAAACGAAACATTCATAAGTTCAATTGAAAAATTACAGTTTGACCCCCATTTTTTTAAAAATTATACTTTGACCACTGCGGCGTCCCCATCGGTGTCCCCCCATGTCCCCAGTCGCGTCCCTTTCACAAATTTAAATTAAATTATGGAACACGCCACCTGGCGTGTCCCATACGTGTCCCCGTGTGTCCGACACTGCAATACGTCGACTTGTAGAGGTGTTGGTACTTCATAGAGCCCATCTATACATCTACTTAAATGAAATACTAGAATGCAATTCCCTCCTAATCATATTATGATCATTGGGGATGAGACAAAAGGCGATAAATACCATGTCCACCCCACAAGAAATTAAGAATAAAGTGAAAGAACACACATAGGAGTTATAAACAACCCAGTATCAAAAACCTTGACATGAAGAATTAGGGCATCATGGTCAGGTGGTTGGGTGAGTTGTGATCCTTTAAGTTTTAACACATGAGCACAAAGAGGCAAGAAAATCATTTTGTTGTCATATGAACATAATTATTCCTCAATAACCTCATATTTAAATGGACAAGAAGAAACAGTACTTTCGGCAATCTAATTGCCAATACCAGCAAGCAAGTAAACTAGGTTGTGAGCAATGCTTTCTATGCAAGTTATTACAGTTAAGTGTAAAATTTCATAGCTATTACCATAATCTTTGATCCACTCATTCAAAGTATAAGGGCTAAAAAGGTTATCGTATGATTGGCCATGCCATCATGTATCTACATCATACTAATGTGTCTACTGATAAACCATCTCTAGCCTCTCCTAGGTGATGAAATGTGAACTCGACCATGCAATAGGAACAATAAAATAAAGGAACCGCCCAATCAGCTTGACAAAGAGTGATTACTCAATCGTGCTGCTGTCAGCAAAAATATATCATTTCTTAACATACATTTCTCTCCTTGTTATACGCCTTCTCCTCCTTTTGAATTCACTATGCTTGTGCATTTTCTCTTTTAGTTACATACAATGTTATTCTGTTGTCTTTACACTTAAATTCTCAGTATTTTTGAACCCTAAACTTCCATTACCTAACAGGTGTCCAAAATATGAGGGGGTTTTCCATGTTACATAAGCAACAAGTAGTTAAATTTCTGCTTTATTATTTAGTGCAATTCATTTTATCTTTTTGCAAATGTGAATGCAGTCCAATTCATTTTTCACACAGTACCATAGTATCTTTTAACACATTCAGCCTATTGGTGGTCTCCATTTCATTCTTGGTTTAAGTATCGGCTGCTCGGTCTTGGATACCGACACACTATGATAAACTGGTGCTACCAAAAATTTGCACCTGTATATGTCGATTCCCAACACATATCACTTCGTATTTGACCTTTTGCCTGCTTCACGGTCACTATGGGTGATCCTTGACTGCTACAACCTCTTTAGGTGCTCTGGCGCCAGGCATGATTCAAAAGTTTTGGGGTGACTACACCTAATTTATATGCTCCGTATCATTTGAGACTCCTGCTCTCCTTACACGACTAACTAAGGTTAATATCACGCTTACCGTCATTTAAAACTTTGCCCTCAACATAGTTGAGAAATGACTAGAACCATAAAGTGAGTCCTCAAGTTTATTAATGTAAAAAAGAAGAAGTAAACGGTTCCCCCATTCCCTGCACTCTCTTCTCTTTTTCTCTTTCTTTCTCTTGACTCCCGACTCCCTCCCTAAACAGAGGGCACCAACAACCAACGTTTTTTTTTTTTTTTTGATCCTCAACCAACAGCCAACCTTAATGAGAGCCTATCTTAGCAGCTAATGCGCAGAGTCCATTGGAGTCCTAAAATGAAGAAATAATTACTAATTTTGGGCCTAATTTGGAGCGCATTGGAGATGCTTTAAGAGAACAAAATAGGTTTTGTTGACCAGGTACAACCATGATTCATGAATACAGTGAAATCCAAGCAATTAACTCATTAAAATCATAACAAGACTAGATCTTGAATCAACATTTCAACATTTTCACTAGAAACCAACTTCCCACACAAAAAACAGGGAAAGAAAAGATGTATTCAACATGAAAACATATATGGGCAAAAGTAGCTATACCCGTCACTGATAATCGCGCAGCTAGCTTACGCCTCTGATTCTAGAGAGAGAGGATTGCTCGGTCGACAACGGTGACCTTTCTACCTTTGGTTTCTTCACATAGTCATGCGTGTATGCTTTACGGCGTTACCAAGTGTGAATGTTTCGCTCATCGGATGGCGGCAGATTGTAGGGGTTCGGGTTTCGATTTACGGTTACAGGCGTTTTGGAGAATTTTTTTTTTGGGTGCAAATGAGGTATAGTTCACGTGTTATTTGAGTGCGCATCGGAGCCGTCCAAATGTATTTTAGACGGCTAAGATTTAGAGGCCGAGAGTGAGGAGAGAGATTGGTTGGCTGAGTATGAGAGAGCGCTCGGATTTAGGAGGTCAAAAATACATTTAGAGCCCGTTTCAGAACACCTTCTTAAAAAATAAGTATTTATTTCATATTTTCAAACTCAAAAATAATGTAAATGAGAAATAATTTTTTAATTTTTTTTGCACCGTATTAAAGATCTCAATGAGATCTTTCAAATAAGATTTATATTGCATATTTTTAGATTTCAATAAACTCATCATTTTTGAACTTGAAATTACATTCTTAAAAAAAGTACTTATTTCGTGTTCCGAAACGGGGCCTTAAACGGCTTGGATGCGTGATGGGTACCGCCATGTAGTACCCAATTTGCACCCAAAAACTTGTCGGCATTTTGACAGGAATCCGAAATTACACGACATGAAGACGACACGAGATGCCCACCCTTAGTCCGCTAGGAGTGAAAATAGGTGGGTTTCATTTAACGGATCGAGTGTTTTATTACACAACACAAATACGACATGAGATGCCCACCGTAGTCGGCTAGGAATGGAAACGGGTGGGTATCATTTAACGGATCGGGTGTTTTATTACTTGACACGAATACGACATGAGATGCCCACTCCTAGTCGGGTAGGAGTGAAAACGGGTGGGTATCATTTAACGAATCGGGTGTTTTATTACACGACACAGATAGTCGAATATAACATGAGATGCCCACCCTAATTTGTTAGAAGTGAAAACGGGTGGGTATCATTTAACTGATCTAGTGTTTTAGTAATTTAGGGGTGGTTTGGCAAAATGAACTAAATCGCTTATTTTTTTTGTACTTATTCTAAAAAAAATTACATTAGCTTTTAGTTTTTTGCTTAGTGGAGTAGAATTACTACGATATATCAAACAAACCCGAAACAGTTAGTAGGTTGACATGGGCTAGGGGCCCAGCCCATCCAAGCAGGCCTGCTTTTATTAGGATTTGCAAAATTCATATTGAGGGCCATAATCGGGTTTGGGTTGCGTTCTCTAACCCGTTCAATAAATGGTCCCATAATTGGCTTGGGGTTGCATACAAGATTTTTATTCGAAAATGTCTATTAGGACAACATTATGCATAATAGGAAGATGCAGCAAATATACTTACGTATTATCGCAAAATAACACATCTTATTCAATAGCCAATTAGACAACGATAAGAGCATATTTTGCACATTGTTTTACGAAAAAAATATGTTAATAGCATAACTCGTTTTATCTAGTTCAGTAATAGTAATATACTTTAGGAATAATAGAATGGCTACAAGCCTTGATTTCTTGAATTTGCAACCACAAAGAAGAAAAAATGCACTATGGGGATGGTTTGGATTTTGACATTTTTTTTATATGACGAATTTGCAAATATTAAAAGGACTTTACAGAATAAATGAATTAATAAATCCGAACTGTTAAAAACACTCGCGGACGATTTGAATGTGCCGAGCAGAGTGCACTACAGGGAGTGTCCTTGCAAGATTTATGATTCCCAAAAGAAGCCAAACCAATATAGGGACCTTGCATATGCAAATGAACATAGTTTTGTTTTGAACCAGTGATCACTTGATATAATATTGGGATTTCTTCACCTAATAAATTTATGTTTTGAGGTTAGATATATAGTTTCTATATGGTATTAGCGCCCATTTCACCCTATATTTTACACAAAAAATTTACATTTTACACCGCACAAAAGAGTGCACAATGATAAACACAAAAGATGTTACATGCGACATACCTCAAAACGAGATGCACATGAGGTTAAGAAAACACAATCTTACATTGTTTGAGTATGGAATGAATGTTCACTTAATATAATGTTGGAACCAATTAATCCACCTAATAAGCTTAA
>BPLS01032086.1:0-10501 GCA_019656275.1 Rhododendron kiyosumense
GGCACAATTATCCAATATACTATCCGATAATGGTATTATTAAATCTGAATCAGCACACATAGATATACCTTGGGTATCACTCAAAGGAATATTCTGAGAAGGAGCACCTGTCAACTGTGAGCTAGCGACACCTGTCTCTCCAGGGACAACATCACTGGTACGGTTCGGCGTGTGAGACACCCCCAATCCCACAATCGCCTGTTGAACCTGGCGTGTGTCGTGGCTTATCACGCGTTCCTCCCCATCGCTTGCCACGCGCTCCTCATTTCCAATCCTCTGTATCTTTGGCCGCCGTGAAAGGAGGGTTTCAACCCGTCACTCAGCTTCATCCACCTCATGGCGGATTTCTTCTATTGGAATCGCTCCACGTCTAGCTCTTCCCGTTCTCATTTCTGGTCCAAAACCAGACTGGGCTTCAAAACCCCTTGCTGTAAAACGGCAACTCCTATTATCATGCCCAATCCGACCACATGAATAACAAAAGTCCGGAAGCTTTTCATATTTGTAGGAGATCCATAGATCAATCCCTAACTTTCTTTTCAGATAGAATCCCTTGGGAAGGGGTTGATGGATATTAACTTCCACTCGAACACGAAGGAAGCTACGAGAAAGGAGCATACTATCAGAGGACGTTTCTAGGGCTAGAATCCTCCCAAATCTTTTGCCAATGATTTCAGCATTAGCCTTAGTCATTTTCTCCACCGGAAGGCCGTGGATCTGAACCCAGAAGGGGCAAACTGAGAAATCAATATGAGTGGCTACCATGCCTTCCTCCAACTGTCGAAGAACCAGTAAGCCGTTCATAACGGACCATGGACCTTCTTGTGTCACCTGACGCTTATCCTCAGAGTCCTCAAAGCGAAATAGGAAGATGTTGTTATTCCAGTCGCTCACCTAAAATGGGGCTCTCAATCTCCAAGCAACTGAGAGGATGTTGGAAACAACAGAGGCGCTAAGACTCTTTGTGTGGATAAGCTTTCCTACAAAGCAAAGATTATTAGTCACCCATGTTTCCCCAGAAACCTCTTCAAGATCAAGGACTTTTGATTCCTCCATCAAAATAGAAAAGCCCAAGAAACAGAGTATGGGCAAGAACAGAGGACAAAAGATAACTGAAAGCAAAGAAAGAGATTAGAGCTGAGAGAAACAAGAGAAGAAAAGAAAAGATGTGGAGGAGAGAATATGAATTAGGGGTGGAGGGGTATAGGGCGTGGAGGGAGACAGAAAATGGGGTGGAAAGGTGGACGAGGAGGCGGTGGAGAAGGGAGGTACGGTGAAAAGAAAATGGAACCACTAGGGCAAAACTCTCATTTTAGAGAGAGAAGCTCTCATTTTAGAGAAAGAATCTAAGAATTTAGAAACTCCATTTTTAGCTTTTCTTTGTAGGCCCAAAACTTAGACTTCATTGGCTTCTCTCATGATAGCTTTTCTTTGTAGGCCCAAAACTTAGACTTCATTGGCTTCTCTCATGAGACAGCTCTGGAAGCATCTCATATGTAAATCAAGGTTATATGACGAAGGATGAATAATAAACTTTGGAAAATTAAAATTAAAATCATATTATGTTGCTCTCGTTGTTAAATACTAGTACTGTATTTCACTTGTCAAATAGGAAAAGCAAAAACACAAGTCCAGATTTTCGACCCCAATATCTACAGATACATGGATCCGCCCTGCTGTTAGGTGCTCTATAGGAAGAGACAATGCGGTGCGAAACAGAGGAGATCTCACATTGTTAAGTATAAAGCAAGCAAAAGGGTAGAGCTATATAAACCAAGAGAAACAATGGCGACTGACAGATGGAAATTTCATCCAACATCTGTGGATGTGAGAGTGAATGTGTTCATCCAGATATTAATCTCAAAATTCAAACAAGAAAAAAGGATGATCCTGCATTTCTGTATATTGAGGAACTTAAACGTCAGGCATATTCTCATGATACAACAGTATCTATCCATGTACAAAACCAGTTTGTGCCATACTGTTGAGTCCTAGTCAGAGAAAGCATTCACGTGAATCACATCTGCTTTCACTGAGATGAAAAGTAAACAATGTCACAGATCCTCAGCTTCCATAATGTGGAAGGACCACCCAAATGCCTCATTTTCTCCAAATTCCAAAAGGGAACTGTACCCTAATCTGGGTACCATCACTGAATTGATATGTCTTAAGTATAAAACTGGGAAATTGAAGCGTTTATAGGATACCGTTGGTTCAAATTGAACCATACTTCCTTTCAGTTGTTCTTCCTGTTCCTGGCGCAGATACAGGCGGACGTTCCCAAGAGGCTTGATTCACATAAGTACTATTCATGTCCCCTGGTCTTGAATAACCATGCCCTCCTCCGCTGACCTGTTTTGTGTTTTTTGATATATACCCGAAAACACAGAAAAACTGTCAGAGAGCCTACTTGGGAGGTGATAAAAGAAATTAACCACGTAGACAATGCCAAATGTGGGAATTGGGTACGTAAGCAACCAAGTTTCTAATATTTTCTTTCCTGTAATCTTTTAAAGCTAAACAAAAGGGCAACTCTCCATACTGTCTATGGAAGTTTGAGTGGAGACATTAATCAACCCAGAAACAACTGGTATTTGCATGTAAGCATATGTCCCTAATTTGTTTGTTTACTTTTTGAATTTTGAACGTCCCAAAATGCTTGTCTAACTTTAAATTTAACTCTTTAAAGTTCTCGTTTTGCCATTTCTCTTTTAAAGCAACAAAAAAGAAAGTTCAAGTACGAAAGTTAGCATGGAGAAAGAGCACACTCATTTAGTGCCAAAAAGATGAAGGGTGTTGTTCTTGGAAACTTGAAAACCTTTTTATGGCCATCATTCTGTCCCCTTAATAAGTAGGAATCCCAAAATTGCACAAACAAATGGGAGGGAGGGAGTATTTTTTTTCACAATAAGAGAATTTACATCAGAAAACTACCTCACCATAAATGGTATTTGAGGACATAAATTTCTGCACCGTTTTCTAATGGGGGGTCATGAGTCTCTAAAAGGAAATTGATTAGAACTGAGTGGAAGACCTTAGATAGTGATAAAAATGAATGAGAATTTATTGCACAAAGAAAATCTATAAATTTTGCAAACCCTAGAATTGCCTCATATTTAATTAATTTCCATCAGGGAGGAGAAATAGGTTCAGTCAGGATGATTTTTATCATATCTAGATGAAGAGTTACACATTTTTACTCCATTTGCATGCCCAAACAAACTCTTTAATCTCTAATCTGTAACTAAATCATGGCATAGTCCACTCAGCAAATACTAGACTTCTATTTGACATTAATCTCATATAAATACAAGTCCCAGTTTATGAAGATACACAACTGCCAATACAAGTGCAGTAAAGTTCACTTACAGTTTCTAAACATGCAGACAAAATACTCATGCCTGGCAGTGCATCAAGACCACGCTGCAAGTAATACGTACCATGAGAATGATATCCATATCTTGAGGGAGCAAAAAGCTACTCACTCTGTCCCATTTTAAATGTCCCCTACAGGAATCCGTGCATTTTCAAACCTCGAAAAAATATATTTCTATATATTATTTTTAAAAATTTTTTACACTAAATTAAAGTAGTCATTGAATACTTTAATTTGGTGTAAAAAACTAAAATAAAAATAATATATAAAAATATTTTTGGGGGTGTTTGAAAATGCACGGATTCCCGTAGAGGACATTTAAAGTGGGACGGAGGGAGTAAAATCTACAAAGGATATTCAGGGCAATAAGGATATCCTACCTGGTTTTGCACTCGTGTCTTGTAAACAAACCCTCCAAAACAAAATAGTGTTGACAAAACAACAAATCTGTCCCACAAAAGTTAGTGCAAAACATAAGAGACATAAGTAACTAGGAAAGAAAACAAAATGCCGATGAGTTACTGATCAATCTCATGTAACATGGCCATCAACAATCATAATGTACAAATTGCAGAAAATCAGTTAATATATTGCGGCATCAAGATGGGAAACATTTAACAGAATACAATACAAATGCCCAGACGATGGAACAAATCAAATCACGGGGCTAAAGAGAAAGATGAAGTTGAACTTGGCATACATGGAACATATCACTCCAAATACAGCCCAACCTCTCATAGAATCTCCTTCTTTATGCTGCCTATATCCTGCAACTCAAACAAACAATCCAACTGTGGATTAGCAAATACGAGTCAATTCGAAACCAAATAGTTAGCATAAGCAGGTAACTGACTACAGCTGGTTAGTTTTTCATTTTTATTTGGTATGAGACTCAGGTACTTAGTTGATTTGCTGTAAAACCAAAATTGCCCAAGAGTATAACCAAACTTATTCCTTATCTGTGATCGTCGACAATTGTATTGAGCAATCAAGTACAACTATCATGAACCAAAAAAACATACGACAAAATTACAGCAATCATTCAAGTCAGGAGAAGTTCTCAAGATACTGTCAAACCTGCACGAAATCTAGATGAAAGATATTAATGAAAATAGAGAATTAGGATTGCTTATGAAGTTCAAGAAAAAATAACACAAAATCTTGAGGAATGCTGCTTCTGTTACACGGTCTTGGGTAGAACTCAACCCCAAAAGCTAACTCGTGAAGTGACGGTTCCCTCACGCTTATTTAGTTTAGATTACTTTGGTACCCAGGTGATATGGGACTTTGCTTCTCACTTGGTAGCGCCTGCCGCATGTAGGCCAGAGACACGCACCTTACCCATTCTGATACCATGTTACACGGTCTTAGGTAGAAATCAACCCCAAAAGCTAGCTCGTGAAGTGAGGGTGCCCTCACTCTTATATACTCTATATCAACTTGGTACCCAAGCGATGTGGGATTTCACTTCACAGCTTCATCATATGATTCAGATACACTCTCAATCGCACTTATGACCCAAAACTATGAAGCGGCAAGAAAAGAAAGAAACCTTGGGAGCAGAAATATAAATAACTGTTAGACTTAAACACAAGCTGCTAGCAACAATTACAGACAACAAACAAGTTCCATGCAATCCTGTAAAGGGAAAAACTGAAGGGGATTCCTCTACAGAGAAGGGGACAGCTACCCAATCCACCAAGAGAGATGTATCCCCTTCCACGCAAACAGAATCCTTTATCTTTAGCTCTTACCACACATTTTTGTAAGAGTAAACTGAATGGGCTCATAACCCACAACAGGGACAGTAATCTCTACTTCATATGGAGTATCACGAGCCTCCTCACCTGAAAAGTTAGGACTAAAAAGTTCAAAACATCACAATTTTGGACGATAACATTACAAAACAACTACTGGAAGGCATACACTTAAATGAGTATTTTTAAAACCAAAAACAATGCATAAAACAATACATCTCCAAGCGACCATCAATATCGTGGGTGACAAAGTTGTTGGTTGGCTGCCGGTTGCTCCTGAGCCTGATAAGCTAACCTCAAGGCCAAGTTCTGGGGAGACCTAGGGCAAAGACAGATAAACAGGAACCTGATCGCAAAATTCTAACAGTTGATAAGAGAATTCACAGAAAAAAAAAAAAAAAAACAGAAATTGCATTACCTTAACAGTTGGTTTCTGCACTAAATTTGATAGGGAGGCAATTGCAGTCATATAAAGAGCAACCTGAGACTGTTCAGTTTTGAAGCTGCAAAATACGGAAATTTGAATTCCAATTATTGCTGCGTAAAAGATGCAAAAGTAAGAACACAAAAAACAAATTTCACGGAGTACAAATTTATGTGATCTACAAATCTGTATTCCAGTAACGTATAGTGGCCTGGTGGAAAGATGAGGTTATGCTATGACAAGGAAGGTCAAAGGAAGTAGGCAAAGGCGTGGAGCCACCGAGTTAGTCAAAAGACAATTAACAATGAACAAACAATATCTCACAGCTGCAAGCAAGCATATACTGCCAAAATATTTGTGCAACAAGATCACTCTATGAAACGGGTGACACTTTGAGTGGTGAAAAGCAGGGAGCTGGAGCTGGAGCTGGAGTACAAGTTGTGTAACTGACTTATTCAACCATGTAAATGGAGGTACTGCAGTACAACAAAAGAAGCATTTTCTTTAAAACTGGCTATAAAAAGACAAAGGACAAACAATTAGACCTCTGGTGATGTTTTCAACATCTCCTATCCCAGTAAGTTTGTTGCTACAAACAGATTTATCCAGCTGAAAGTCAATTCTGTTACGTACAATCAGATATATATAGCATGCAGGTCTGATGACTGCTAAATGTAGCTTCAAGTCCGAAGGCAAGGATGACTTCAAGATGACAATGACTAATAGAATGGATGTATAATGTGCTTAATAAAGAATAAGCAAGAAAGCCCGCCCACTCATACAAATCTCATTACAGGAGACAAAGCAAAAGTATTCACAAAAAGCAGAGATGAAAGAAGGATGTGATATGCAGAGCAAAAGAACACTTGGTATATATCCTTTACCTAAATTCATGGTGAGACTTCTCGAAACCCAATTGAGTCATGCCATTGTAAACCTACCAATTCACAAGAAGCAATTTTATTAAACATGTAATGACCCCGTAAGAAACAAAATAATTCTAGCAGCAAGAACAACAGAAAAGTTCCTGAATCCTTACTAATTCCCAAGACCGTGGATGAAAACCAACCGTGAAACCTTCAAACACTCGCAGACCCTGTTTCTCGCATGGAATGGCAAGTTCAACAAGAACTCTGGATGCAATAATGCAATGCGCGTTTTGAGTGACAGCCATGCAAATAGCAAAGATCACACACAATGCATAAGAAATTCTTTATTACCAAATTACATCAAGAATTAAATGTACAGTTCGTCCATATTCAGGAATTGTTTAAATAGATACAATAACTTAGCATTAAGAATATTTGTTAAGCATGTCGTCCCTCAACAATTGCCTTGGATTCTTATTCATACATTTATTGCTTTACTCTTTCTTACAGTAATATCACATCACTCTTCACTACTCAGGCCTATTCTCACCAAATTTCTGTATGCAGCACCTACTGAAATGGAATACAAAAATCAAAGAACTCAAATACTTGATGTATCCAGTATCATATGAAACGAAGTATCAAATATCTATTGTTTTACACCAATAAAACAAGACCTTAATTTATTCAAACATACCACCAGATTTTGATAGAAGTATGGCAGTAACTTTTAAGCGAACTTAAGAAATGATATGGTCGTGAAAATGAATTCAAATGTACACCACCTTTACAACCCCTAAGATTGTTACTTGTAACTACATATGCATTTTCTCACATGGTTGTCATGTCATAATAATGCAGTCAACTTCAAATCAACCATAAGGCCTCCATGCAGAACATAATCCATGTCATCATCTCCATCTTACAGGGTTATGGATAATGACAAGCCATCTTTCACTACCTAGGTGTTTTGGTAAAATACAACGACCAACCATGGTGGAACTCAAACACCATGCCAATTTCAAAAGCTGGTAGATTTTGGTCCAAATGTGTTAGAATGCAAGAACATGCGTCAGCAGAAATATAACCTTTGTCATTTTTGGTAAACATAATACAAGTCTTCAGTTGTAGACCCCACACAAATTAAATAAGGTACTTGTAAATTTAAAAAGGGCCCAATACCAAAAAAAAAGGGGCGGGGGGGGGGGGAATAATCTTTGTTTATGATTAGTCGTAGTGATCTCCAAGATATCCCAAAACGATACACATTCACAGTGCCTAGCTCTCACTATTTGAAAACAAGAGGTGTCAATGACCAAATTATAGCATCTTCAGCAAAACAGTTGATAAGGAAAGCATATGTGGTAGATAGTCATGGTATGGAAGTGTTATTTTTGAGTTATCAAAAAGGAAAAAGCAGAGATCAGAAAGACCTGCAAGCTGACTCGTACGTCACATTGCAGATGCATCCAAGTCCACCTGATAGACAGAAAGCAAGTTTTAATTCAAAAAATTATGAAGGCACCCAGTTGAGAACATGATGAAAAGACTACAGCATTCAGTTATACAAACACATGTATCCCATATATTTACAATCAGAAGCTTAGCAGTACTCTTCAACCACATCAACAATAAAATATTTGCAAGGATCTACATGATTGTATACTTCTCAGTAATAAGCAGTATTTGCCAAACAACCAGCAGTCTAAGATTAACTGCCAACTAAGAACAAGGGCAACATTGGATATCCAGAGAGTTCGACAACCACATCAAGTTAAAACAACGAACAAGAGTATAGAGAATGAAACCAAAAGCCTCAACAAGAGAGACCTTAGGAAACCATCCTTCAATTCAGAATTGGGGAAGAACTGAGCACTTGATATATGAAGATTTTTCAATCTGCTCATAGGCGTATGCATGCTTCACTAAACATTGCCCAGGTCATAAGATCAAATTAATCACATTTACCCACACCCTCCACCAAAGCATAAAAAAGTTTTCACAGTTAACGAATTACATGTTTCTTTTTTAGCCGCAAAACCAAGTACGTGATGCTTTTCTAAGCTGACATAACAAGAAATGCTACATAGGCTACAGTTAGGCTTCACTAAAGACAATCATAAGGTCGCAAACTGGGGATAACTTGCATGGCAAGGGTTCAATAGGTACAATGCATTCAAAGTTTTGTTTTTCCAACATCTCTGAAGCTTTGAGAGTCTTCATGCTTTTTGCTTCACTGTTTTGATGTAATGACTAATGACGGTGTCATTAGCATTCTGCACAGTTCTGCAAACAGAACCAACCAACTGTATCTTCCAATAATGGGTACAGCTTGCAATGCACAAAATGAAATCTATCTGATTAACCAGCTGAGACGAGTCCGGAGAATTCTGACCATAAATGCACGCTGTCTGCAAAAAGCCACACTGCTGTGATCTGGCTTAAAAGGGACTAGCCTACTAGGGTCCTCATATCTAGTGAACAGCTCCAACTTCAATTCCATCGCTAGGAGGATGAGCTAAGATTCAATCCAGATGTGGCATTGATCGGAACTGGCCAGTGGCCACCATATTATGATTGCAAATCTCAAACAGCTACGAGCAACTTACCATCTATAATCTCTCACAATTCGCAGGAACATTTTTGGGATAACAATACCACTTTTCGCCAAGCGCAACAACGGAATATTTGGTCATTTTCCCCAATTCGCCATAAGTGTGGGTTGTTTTCTTTCATTCCACATGTTGAATAATGTTATCCAAAACTTCCAACAATGAAATATGGCTTAAGAAATTCTAAATTGCCATCAGTCATCATGTTACCAAAAATTCCCAGTTTCACTTCCAAGGCAACCAAACATAGGGCTGAAAACACTTTGCGATTGCAAACTATAGGCATATCTACAAGAGTCATTAATTGCTTAATCATCAAGAAAGTGAAGATATACCTTTACATTCGCCCTTTGGACAACTCCCACATATGATGTTGACCTGAAATGCAATAGTGAATTTTTTTACATAACCATTATGAGTACAATGAACAGAAGTTTAAGATTCTTGTTACGGTTGATAAACCCTCATCTTCAGCCAGACTCCAGAGAAAGGGGGAAACATCACTTTTGGAAGTGTTCTTATCCAACCCTGAATCTTATCAAGAGAAACTAAGTTTATCTACTGACCAGAAAAGGGGAACATCATACCACTAACCTTAGCTGTACGTCCCATTTTGTCATAACTACGCTCGCAGTTTATCAAATCACCATTGTAAAACTCCTGTATGTAAACAGAATATGACCAGATAAAGATTAAGTTGTACCAGTTGGAATGTACCATGAGCTCAAGCATACAAGATCCACATAAAATTAGCTACCAAACTTGCAGAATATATATCAGGTGGGCTAGCATTTCACAGAATTATAATTTTAACTTCCCCATCCCATTTTGGAAAAACCGGAAAGGCAAAGAAGTGTAATGTTTAGAGCAAAGTTGTTATGACACACTGGAAGTTAAGAGGAGATGTGAAAGCAAAGAACCTTAGTCATTTTCCAAACTGCACTGTCTGACTTTTTTGAAACCCCAATCTTCAACAACGCTGAACTCAACTTTTATAGCAACCAAAAGAAAAAAGCTCTCATAAAGGAAATCATGTAAAATCAACTTTTCTGTGTATTTTACTGGAAGCCAATGATGCTCCTATATAATGCTAGCTACGTTCCTAATTTTACATGACAGTGTAAGCAGCCAAGAGGCGAATCCACTTGCTTGAATGAATGCACCATGATTCAACTGAGATAAACAATCAACGGAAAATTGATCATTGCAAGGAAGCACAAGAATTTGTCGTGAAGTCCATTCGACTTATCAATCCTTAACAAAAAGGACGCATTCTCAGTGCTTACCATGATTTCCAACTAACGGTGGGCATTCTGTTTTCCATTTGCCAAACCTCTCTCTCTCTAACAAAAAGGACGCATTCTCAGTGCTTACCATGATTTCCAACTAACGGTGGGCATTCTGTTTTCCATTTGCCAAACCTCTCTCTCTCTCTCTCTCTCTCTCTCTCTCTCTCTCTCTCT
>BPLS01032086.1:13501-42845 GCA_019656275.1 Rhododendron kiyosumense
CCTCTCTCTCTCTCTCTCTCTCTCTCTCTCTCTCTCTCTCTCTCTCTCTCTCTCTCTCTCTCTCTCTCTCTCTCTCTCTCGATCGTCCTGGACCTGGACACCTGGACCTCTCTCGATTGACCTTACATGACATTTGCATCACAACTTGTACTTTGAGATTATCACCTACCAGCAAATGGACGTCTTGTTTTATAATTAAAAGATCAGAAGAACAAGTTTATACTGTCTAAGCACTCATGGGGTGCAACCACTGCAATGTACATATTTCTACGAGAAAACTGTAACTACAAATCCATCAGCTAATTAACACCATTCCCTTCATAGGGAAATTAAGGAACTTTTACGTTAAGACATATAATGAACAAATAATATGCAAAGGAAACTAACGTCACAGGAAAAGGCCAACACAAGAAAGGCTAAATGACTAGCCAATACAGAGGAGGATAATAAATTCGTCATTTGCCAGGATTTAGTTACAATTACAAATCACTAAATGCAATTAAACAGCACTAACAATGTTAACTGCTTTGAATATGATAAGCCAACTATCAGAGATCAAATCAGCTATATGGAGAGAAACAATATTGATGACTAGATGAAGTTTTATTCTTTGTCTCTAACATGATAAGAACGGCTACCAATTATGACTTACCTGAACAAAATTAACGTGACCTGAACCAGCAACAAAATAGTTAACCTTGTCAAATCTGCCAAAATCCAAGTATCCCTGCAATTTTGTCAGCACATACATTTTTGGTCGATTAAATAGTCTAAACTCCAAACTACATCAATGAAACCTATGTCTAACATGCTAATTCTAACCATTGGCGTATTAAATTATTCATGTCTTGAATTTGGGTAGTTCAATGCATGGCTTCAACATGGATAAGCTCTGAACCTGAGTACCCTCTACCACACCAAATCAGGATATAGCAGCTTCACCTTCTTTGTGGCATTATAATTGCTGACTGTAACAGGCACTCTTTTTCTTTCCCACATAAAATACCCATTACACAGAATGCCTGTTTTAGATGGCAACACCCAAATGCATGCTTCTTACTATCCACAAACTTGTATGGGACACCAAGACCCATGTAGCATTCGCATTACATACAGTCCCACAAGAGACAACTCATTTACATATGAACGCAAGCTTTAAATTACTATTCTACCATATTTTGCAGCAAAATACAATTGACTACAAAATTCCCCGGTGAAACCAAAATTGGCTTCAGAAAGAAGCACAACATTTAAGTTACAATGTAAAAACTAAATCGTGTATACAATTGGTAAAGTCTTCCGTGGAGCAATTATTCAAGAAAAGGAGAGAGATGAAAGTCCATTAAATATGAATTTATCTGGTCTTGAACAACCACATGCTATAAATGGCTTGTAGAACAAACAGAAAAGCTGTTGTGGTATGGACACCCCTGTGAGTATCGCATTAGATCTCGAAATCACTAAAAGTTCCACAAATAAGAGGAATTTCCTTTAAAGAGAAGAGAGGAGGCAGGTACTCATGCTGAAAATAACTGATTCACTCCAGAAGGCTCATAAAAATTACAGAAAATTAAGCACGGAAGTAAAAGCATAAGACAAAATGCAGAATTATTCATCCACCTTATTTATCCAACCAAAAAAAGTACAGTCTACGTACACATGTACCACAGAGATATGTCAATTGAAAATCAGTTGTCAGCGCATACCGTTTGTGATCTGCTTTCCACATCTTTACAAAATCGAACCACCAAGTCGGAGTCCTGTATAATTGAAAAGGGCATGAGGTATAGATCTCCGAAAATGCTTACTAATGGCCAGTATCCTGGTGGTCATGATAAATGATCATCATTGATATATCTTTACTCATCAGAGGGGAAAAAAAAAACAGAAAAGATGTATGATTATAATTAGAGACATTACCTTCCCCTCATACTCGAATGGCTGTCCAATCCAGCTACTCTGAGCAGCAAATTAAGGAAAAACAATACTATAAATTTAAAATTTTCATACTTAGAGTCCATTTTATGCTTAAGAGTCTTATTTTTTTACAGCCGATCACAAGCCCGGATGGGTTGTACGTTAGGTAGCTAACCAACAAGTAAAAGACTGTTAGGGCCTTATTATGTGAATCCAAATATGAATATGAGTTAAGCTTGGGCGCTCCCTTCATGCAATGCATAGCACCAGCCTCAGGGTGTTTTGAAAAAATTGCAAGGGACATTGCGCCTGCCTCAGGCTGCTCAAAAAATTTGCTTGGGGCGTCACATCAGCGCCTGGGTGCAGTAATAAAGGAGCAAGGATTCTCACATCAACGCGGAGGAGCGCGAGTAAAGAAGTTAGCCCATGATTGTAGGCTTAGGCTTGCTAGATGGAATATAGGATCATTGACAGGTAAAACCTTGGAATTAGTTGATTGTATGATTAGGAAGAGCATTAGTATAGCTTGCTTATGGGAGACAAAGTGGGTTGGAGAGAGAGCAAAAGAAATATGGAATACTAGCTATACACTTTATCACCCTAGTAAGGATAGGCATAGGAATGGGGTGGGAGTAGTTGTAGCTAAACTAAGGATTCCGTAGTCACGATCACGAGAAAATGAGATAGGATTATTTTAGTTGATATTGGGAGACTATACTTAATGTTATTAGTGCCTATGCACCGCAAGTTGGTTTATATGAGCACGTGAAACGACAGTTTTGGGATCAAATGGATGAGATGGTACATGGGATACCTTTCAGAGACCAATATTAAGCAAGCATAGAAAAGAGTCCACATTGTTGGTTTTGGATCCAGAAATGAAGCTGGGAAGAGCATTTCCACCTTAGCAGTGGCTTTTAAGTTTAACTATAGTATTATGATTCTATGAACACCTTTCTTTAAGAAGAGAGATAAGCTCCTAATTGCCTTTAAGAGCGAGTATAATAGCAGTCAAATAGACTATTTTCTGATAAGAGAGGCACGGGAAATTTAGTATGTAAAGACTCTAAGATAATACCTGGTGAGTGTTTGGTGTCACAACATAGGCTTATAGTCCTAGATATTGGCTTGGATATTGTCTTACTATATGAAATTGCAAGGAAACTTAGAGAGAAGCATTAGAGTCGAAAGGATTTAGAATCAGTAGGAGTAAAATAGAGTACCTGAAATGTACGGTAGGCAGTAGTCAAAGTGCTAGTGTTGACATAGTGACCCTCCAAAATCAGGATTACAAAGAAGCGAGCGTATTAAGTATATTGAGTATATTGGCTCAATTGTTAGCAAGGATGAAGAGACTGGGATGATGTAACTCATAGAGTACAAGTTGGATGGATCAATAGGCAGAGTGCTTTGAGAGTGTTTTGCGACCGTAAGATACCTACGGAGTTGAAGGGGAAATTCTACCATACTATTATAAGGCTTGCCATGTTATACGACATGGACTGTTGAGATACTAAGAAACAACATATGAGTTTGATGAGTGTAGCTGAAATGAGAATCTTCAGATGGATTGATGGGAAGACTTTGGAAGATAGAATTAGAAACGAGAATATTCGCAGAATGATTAACACCGATAGAAGATATGAGGGAAAAGGACAGATTAAGGTGGTTTAGAAATCTCTATAGTAAATTGACCAGTGCAGTAGGTAGGAGGAGTGATATGATTACGGCCGAACGCAGACATTAGAGGCGGTACTTCAAAAGGATCTAGACTTTTTTAGTACTCGTATCATGTAACACAATATCCTGGACATAGCACAAGGGATAAAATGAATTCGTGTAGTCTACCGCAATTAATTGGGACTTTAACTCTTAAGGCTCGGTCCAGTTCGGTTGGGTTTAGTTATGCCAAGTGATGATAAACCTATTGATGGATGAGTGATAACGTGCGGGAGGCTGCCGCCAACTTAAACCAAATGAATGAGTATCCATCTACTTTTCCCTCAACCAAGCCAAGTGCATGCCTACTCTAATGTGACTAGAATTTCAAGTGCCGGTGAGAAGGATACAAAATCATAAATGTGACCAGAATTGTCAAGGGCATAGCAGTTGGACCCCGGAACCCCAATTGAAGCGGTCGGGCATATCTGGAGCAAAACGGCTGACAAGAAAACAGAACAAGAAAACCCAACATAAGGACACCATATCAACCAGTAGCGAAAGTAATAAAGGAAACTAGCTAACATTATTCTCCAGAAAAATTCTACATTGATCAAAGCAACATACACCTGTAGCTGAAGCTAAAAAGAACCGATGCGACCAATTTGCTTGTAATGGGTTTCTCCTCGTGTTCCTCATCTTCCCTGTCCTGCTAAGGAAACATATGAGCTATACACAAACAGACCATCTATGATGGCATCAAGCTAAGAGATACGGAGTACAATATATTATCCCAGATTGCGCACGCACCCTACGGCCTACGCGAGCGAGAGCAAGAGAGAGAGAGTAGGGCCGAACCAGTTCGGTTTAAGAATTTGGGATCAAAATTCAAACGGGTAGGAAATTCTGTTTCAGAAATTATTTACGAGATTTTTATTTTATGTAAGTAGTGTATAGCTATTAAAATACTGTTTAAGAAATTAGTAGGAGTATTTACGAAAAGTGGAGTACTCCGCATCATTTTCCAAATATTTCATAAAAATAGCGCAGGGCATTATTCAACGCTGTGGCAGGTTGATTTTCACACACTCTCTTTTCAATCATTCATACTTTTTTTTTTTGCTTTTATTCACACAAATTTATAATATTGTTCTTAATTATGTGAAAAAATGTATTGAATAAAAGGTAAGATAGCAAATTTAAGTAAATAAATAAAAATATATATATAAATGATCAAAGAGGAGTGTGAAAATCAATATTTTTGGCGAGATGGTGGCGGGCGTTGTGGTGGAGAGTGGTGCAAAGCCATTGGTAGACTATTTTGGGGGAGGCGGTGGCGGGCGTTGCGGTGGCGGTCGATGGTAAACCTGAGGTGGTTTTGTGAGACCAAGTAGTCTTCGGTAATGGAGATTGCCATCGTTGATGATGAGTAAGAGAGAGTGGGAGAGGAGGTTTCTAGACGAAGAAGTGAAATGAATAATCTGTGAATATATGGTATATATATTTGCTACCCAAAAAACAAAAAATGGGGGAGAGGCATTTAAGGGATATTCTGATAGAGATGGTGTTTTCCCATTAGTTTTTGTAACAACATCCAAAAAATGTGGAACATTGAAACTCCAAAAAAGATGGAGGAGGGACATTGATTCAATTGGTAGATGGAGAGGATTATTGATTTCGCTTGGTAGATGGAGGGTTTTTTTTAAAATTCTCCCTGAAATAAAGGGAAAAAAAAAATCCACCAGTCTTGGAATAGATGTTTGTGGCACATGGTCTGGTGGAAACGTACTAATTATTTGTTTTTGTGAAAATGGTGGAAACATATTAATTACGGAGTATTTGTTATTGTGAAATAAATTTTTAATACAATAGTAATTGAAGCCAAGAAACATTTAGCCAACAACATAAGGCGTGCACTTAGGTAGGTCAAAAATTCAACTTTTCTTATTAATTTTGATTCGATAAAAAAAATACAGGTCAAAGACACAGGTCAATAGAAAATATTCTGGTTCTGGTTTATCTCTATATGATTTTGTTATCTTAAGGCTCCGTTCAGTTGCCAGGAAAGTACAGGAAAGGATGAGAAAATCAATTTTTCCATAACTTTCCTAGTGTTCAGTTGGCAGGAAAATTCTAGAACTTACCAATTTAGTTTTCCTGCAGGAATTACTTTCGTGCAAAAGTAATCCTGCAAAAAACACAGAATTTTACGTCGCGGGAAAAGGAAAATGAGTAAACACTCACAAACTTTTCCCGAAAGTTTCTTTTTCCTGACAAATGAACAACTAACCTCAATTTTTCTTGCAAAATTCTTTTGTCAAATGAACACTCACAGGAAAATAATTTTCTTTTTTTTTACTTCACCTCACTTCACTTTTTCTGGGAATCAATTTCCCACACAACTTTCTCGAGAACTGAACGGAGCCTAAGTGAATTTTATTAAACGGAGGATCAAATTGGTTCGTTTTCAACAGAGTTTATAGGTCCAACTAAAACATCGACAAATCGCTAACCCAACGGAAACAGAAGAAGCCCACAGCCTCTCGGGAACTGAACAGACGACGAAGAATACTCCTACCAATATTCATGCATTCATTCCACTGTGATTTCCGAAGCTCCTTGAACAAATCAAATCACCAGTGGTTCTTTTCCAATTGGCAAAATTCGCCGCGTAGCCAGATGTACACACATCTCCAAACCCTAAAATGCGGACACCACTGACGGAGATCGCACCACCAACCTCTAACCCTACCCACCATCATCATCACCACCTGCTGCTATGGCGAAACATCCGGCGGGATGGGGGTTGGCCCTCCTTCACAACAAGCGCTGGCTCTTGCCCCTCCTCGTCGCCCTCTCCGTCTCCACCGCCCTCGCCTTCATTCTAAGGGCCGCGTTCGACTCTTCCTGCGATAGGCACCACTTCGAGGTCCCCAAGACGCGGTTTCACCCGGCGACAGGAACCGGAGCTGGAGCGGCGGCTCCGAGTCCGCTCGGTTTCATGAAGTCTAAGCATGTTCTACTCGTTTCTCACGAGCTCTCGCTTTCTGGTATTCTCTTTTTGCTCTCGCACTCACTCCACGTTTTCAAATTGGACTTGATTTTTTGAATCGCAAATTAGGAGCGGGACCATCCAGAAATTTAGTTCAGGGCGACGACACAAACGTAAAGAGAACTTTTTGGTTGGAGATTGATATCTTTTTTCTTTTCTTTTTTGTCAATTGATAGGGGATATCTTTATGTCAAACTATAAACTCTGCCGAACACTACGTCAATTGTGAAAGTCTATGAGATAACGAAACCCAACAACTTCAATACAAGAAATAAGCCCATCATAGATAAGAAACAAAAGAAAGAAAGAGCCCATCTAAGGGAGAACACCCACATGCAGGTAAGGAGATTCGAACTCCTAATCTCGTAATGAGATGCAAGAGCTAGCTCCAGACTCCAATTTGCTAATGTTGATAATAGCTCCAGCCCCCAATTTGCTAATGTTGATAATATACTGGGCCTATGATACAAACTCATGGGTAGAACTCACCCTTGAAAACCTGCTTACAAGAAGAGGGTGCCCAAGAGCTTATATACATTAGGCCAAGCCCATGCTTAGGCGATGTGGGACTTTAGGATCGTAACAACCTAGTTTATTTTGTTTTCTACTTACTCAAAAAATTTAGTTGATTTTTTATTTACTTTTGGTTTTGTACGTGTTGACAACATTAATGAAAAATCAAATTATATGTAAAGAGATACAAATTTTAGTACTTTTTTTAAAATCGGGGGTTGAACCCCCTCATTATAGACTAGAGCTGCCCTTAACGCAAGTATATACATAGATATTGAGTTTATTAGATTTTTGTGGTTGTAAGGGCTGATTTATGTAAATTTAGCTGATAAATGTGGTTGTGTGTTCGGAGTGCTATTAGCTATGATCTTCGCTCATCATGTCAGTTGTTTTCATGTAGTTAGTCCTATGAGCTGGAACTTTATGCAACTCTCCTTGAAATCTTTTTAACTCTGAGTGTTTTAAATTGTGTATTTTTATGGTTAGAATAGTATATTTTCGTAGAATAGATTATTCATTGGTAGAATGAGGAGAATTAAAGGATGAAGGGCCCGCAGGGATTTGTTTGGGAACTAAATCATAGACTGATATCCGAGAAGAAGGCGCCTTTGGGAACTAGTCTCTCAGGGATTTTCTGGTCTTTTTGTATGAGTTGGCTCCTTCATGTCTGTTTAGGGGTTATTATACAACACCGAGTTTGGCAGCTGATGTATTAGCTCTTTATGCAGTTAATGCGTTTCTGCTTTGTGGAGATTAATGCCTTGTTTGGATGGCATTTTGGAAAAAAAATTCCAACTCAAAAAAACACTCATTACCCTACTTCCAATCATTACTCTCATTTCTCTCTTCTCTTCCCAATCATTATTCTTATTTCTCTCTCTATCTCTCTTCACTCATTACCCTTATCTCCAATTATTACCCTAATTTTTTTCTCCACTCATTTATCCAAAAATCAAACTCAAAAATTTTCAAAACACCTTCCAAACAAGGCATAAGAAAGTGATGTGCTCAGCCGGCTACGAAAGTTATATTATACAAAATTAATATCTGTCAGCCAATGACCATTTGTGAATGGAATAGTGACATCCGTAACTACAAGAATTATGCTCATGAAGTTTTTTTTTTTTGACAATGTGGTCACAAGGAAACAAATAACGAGAGCCTAGGTGTCAAAGGATTGGAAGCTCCTATTTTTGGATTATGGTTTTGGGAGTTAGGGATCCTGTTCTAACGTAATTGGTTCACTTGTTGGATTCAATTTAACTCGAGCCATAAATGAGAACAGGACAAAATAGGAATGCCATGTTTGCTGGATGACTATTCATTGGTAGATTGGAAATAATTAGAGGAATAAGGGCTCACAACGATTGTTGGGGAACTCACAGATTTGTAGGACGGTTAGGGGAGAGGAGGGATTTGAACCCCCGACATGTACTTCATAGCCATGTGCTCTAAACCCCCGACACTGTAGTTCATAGCTTGTTTGGGTGACAATCGCACCAAGGATTTAAGTTGAATGTTTTTCATCTGGTTTTCCTTCAGAATCAATCATATCGATATGCCTTAGGATCAGATAGATACAAAATACTTGTGTAAACTAGGTTGGATATTGGCCTGCCTTATATTTTGTACCAATTCTAATTCAGGGAAGAACATTTTGGTTTAGAAGCTTGGATTTCTCCTAATTGCAATGTTCTAAAAGTCGTTTGGCGCTAGTCGGGCAGTCGGCCACCTTCGAGCGATTAATCGGCGATTAATCGGTTCATATTAATTAGTAATCGGCGATTAATCGTTATTCGGACCTAATCGGATAGGCCCCACCAGCTATTAATCGGTGATTAATCGCCGATTAATTCCTTGTTTTAGAACACTGCCTAATTGTCATTGTTGAGTAAAATGCTGAAGTAATGCAACCAATCAGTACTTCATATAGTAACAATTAAGACATGATTTTTTCCTTGTTCGATCTTAAACCCGAATATGTAGATATTACGTGGCTATCAAAGAAAGAATCCAATTGTTGCCCACACATTTCTTCTGTCCCTCCTCTCTTTAAGTTTCTTTTTAGAACACTTTTTCATTTCTTTATAGGGTGCTTTTGGTCCTATTGTAGGTCAATATTTGCTGCTAAAAATTTCGTCGTTGAATAATTTCTTCAGGTGGGCCATTGTTGCTGATGGAGCTAGCATTTCTATTAAGAGGTGTTGGTGCTGAAGTTTGTTGGATTACAAACCAGAAACCTTCAGAAAGAGATGAGGTGGTACACAGTTTGGAACATAAGATGTTGGGCAGAGGAGTACAGGTCATACACACTGCTTTTAGCTTCTCTGACTGCTTATAATTTGAGGTTTTGGTGTTTGCATCGTCATTCACTTACCATGAATGTGCTGGAAGTTTCTTTATTGAGTATTATTATTGTTCTCTGTTTTTATGCTAAATTCTTATCGACAAACATTAGCTTGAAACTGCAATCGTCATAAGATGCTGACTGAAGCTTGCGTAGTTTCATTAGTTGCTATCCTGTGTATTAAGAGTCGAATAGTTGCATAAGTTGTGGTTTTCCTGTGTATTCAGTGTTCAGGTACTGATAGATACGAAATGAATAGGCCATTGTTTAACGTGAATTTTTCTCTGAATGGTTGTCTCTTGATTAGGAATTCTGGAAAATTAGATAAGCATGGGCGGCACCATACCTTTCTGACTGTACCAGCAGTGTCATTATGTAACATCACAGTCTTGGGAATCTGTGATGCCGTGCTGGTGTTTTGTGTTGCTGTCTGATTTGTGTTTCTTATGGTTCCTTTTTTCTTTTTATCTACTTTTCCTATTTAGGGGGCAAGGAATAAGAATTGGGTTGCGCCATATGTATGAAAGAGTATACAATAATGATGTATTTGGCGAATCAAATACCATCGTGAGCTAATAAAGCTGTCTGATTAGCTGATAATATTAGTATTAATTAAGAATTTTTTGAAAGATCCCTGTGAAAAGTTTCATTAACTACTCATTCATATCAAGTAGACCCTGCTGTTGTGATAATTAATTAATTATTAATTCATGAGTTGTAGGGAGGGGTTTCTGGATAGGGTATACTCCTTTTGTTTACAACTTTATCAAAGACTGAGTGACTTGGGAAGTCCCTAGACCAGGGTCAAGCTACAACCTGTGGATTGTAATCACAAGGATTATTGGAAAACCTCCGATTGTCAAGCACAAAAATGCACGTTTAACTTTTATGGTAGCTATTTTATTGCAAATGAAGTGTAAATTTTTTTGTTGTTGTCCACCTCTTTCAGCAACTCACATTCCTAGGACAATTATCTGTATACTCTGTTACCGACCCTCCTCTGTTTGCCGTGTTCGTGTTAGACACTCTGGGGACACACGACACGCCGGGGACAGTTTGGGACATGCCACATGTCGTGTCAGTTAAATTCAGTTAGTTTTAAACAGGGTACACACCGAGAGGCGAGAACACCCGTGTCTCAATTTGACACGGATGAAAACATGACATGGATCAATTCATAATATTGAAAAGCTTATATCGGGGGTATGATATTCCAAAAATATGAGGAAAAAACTACAAATATAAGAGCTATCAGCCTATCACCGAATAAAACCCTCATTCAGTTTGTATTATTTTAAAAGGAAACAATAAGAATTGTTAAGATACTATTGGTTTTGGTTATTTCCAGATGGAATGTTCATCTGAATAATAACTTATGGTGTATCCTAATACAACAACAACATAACAGAACCCATCTAGTCCCCAATCATTGGGGGTATGGGCGGGGGATGATTGGAGACAGACCTAACCTTTGGCAATATATGCACAAAGTAACTACTCTCAGAATACCACTGAAACAGTGGTCCACCTAAACCTCCAAGAGCCGAGGAGTTATAGGGACGTTTTGTTGTAGAACCATGCCCCCAAATCAAAGCCAAATGGCATCAGAGAGGGCAAGCCTAGAGACCCAAATCAATTTATGTGCACATTACCATGCTTCCTTCATCGTGTATCCTAATGTGTATGCAAAATATTTGGCGTGTCCCTTGTCGTGTCCGTGTCCCCATTTGCTTAGAATTGTCGTGTCTTGTATCAATGTTGGTGTCCATTTCCGTATCTGTGCTTCTTAGGTTGGACTATATCCATCTCAAGGATACAGAGAGCCGTCAAAAGATTCAAAGTGGTTTGTACATTTGTTTATTTCCTTGGACAAATGGTGTACTTGGTTCCTTTGGGGCATATTATGCATAATATCCAAGAATTTGGTATAGTTAAAGGTAACTTTGAATTTAGAAAAATGCTTGCCAATAATGTCAAACAAAATACATGAAATGTCGAAAACCTTACCGTTTTCTGAGTGTGACTGTGCTTTCTTCATTTAGAATCTATTTGTATAGTCTCTACACGTACTCCTGTAATTATGGTGCTCGTGGTCTTGGAAGAAGCCATTATGTCTGTGATCTAAAATTTTGAAGCAGAAGTCTAAGATGAATTTCAGGGCAATTATATCCTAGTAGTTAGTACCAGCTGTTGGCGTAGGTTGCATTTCCCCCATAAAGAGACTCTAATTCGCGTCATCTTAAGTTAACTATCAAGAGAATTCCTTCTATGGCTGCTATACTGTAGCCTATGTTGCATTTTCATGTGGATTATGGTGAACAAACTTGTTTCTCTTGGAACTGTTTGATCCTGCTGTGTCGCTTTTTCACCCAGTTTCTGACTATGGTTTTCCTCTAATTGTTAGGTCCTTTCTGCAAAAGGTCAAGAAGCTGTAGATAGAGCTCTAAAAGCAGATTTGGTTGTTTTGAACACTGCCGTTGCTGGGAAGTGGCTGGATGCTGTTCTCAAGGAAAATGTTCCCCGAGTTCTCCCGAAGGTGTTGTGGTGGATTCATGAAATGCGAGGTCATTATTTCAAAATGGAGTACCTTAAGCACCTCCCTATGGTTGCTGGTGCTATGATCGATTCACATGTAACAGCAGAATACTGGAAGAACAGGACTCAAGAGCGGTTGAAGTATGCCTCCAATATATTTGTTGCTTTCTGTGTGAGGGCTACCCATGGTTGTGGATACTTTAGTGGAGACGGGTTCGCTTAGGAATCTCCACCTGATATGAGCAAAACATGATCATATATGTGGCTTAGTTCATCTTTCACCTTGTTTTGGTAGATTTTTGGTTTGATCAATGGTGATTATCCTTTCTCTGTAGGATTAAAATGCCTCAGACTTATGTTGTTCACCTCGGCAATAGCAAGGAACTAATGGATGTTGCTGAAGATAATGTAGCAAAAAGGGTTTTGCGCGAGCACGTTCGGGAGTCTCTTGGAGTAACTAATGAAGATATAGTCTTTGCTCTCATAAACAGTATGCCTTTACCTGTTGAGAATGCCTTTATCCATTTGTATCCGCTTGCTGTAGATTTGCGCATTAGTAGAAATCTGTTACCTGCATTGACAGATCCAGTAACTCCATTTAGTTAAATGTTCAAATGCTATTGGTTTAATAATATGTCAGTTCCTCCAAATGGATCCTAAACATTTATATGTTTATGTGGCTGCTAGCAATTTTCTATCCTAGCCATTTCCTGCGCTAATATCTAGCTATGTATTTGCTAATACTTTTGGCATCTATATTTTCTGATCACGATAATGTTATGAACGGCAGGTGTTTCACGTGGAAAAGGCCAAGATTTATTTCTCCGTGCATTTTATGAGAGTCTGCAATTGATCCAAGAACAGAAATTACAGGTGCCATCACTGCATGCAGTTATTGTAGGAAGTGACATCACTGCACAGACCAAGTTTGAGTCAGAACTTCGAGACTTTGTGGCACAGAAGAAAATCCAGAACCGTGTCCATTTTGTAAATAAAACTTTGACAGTAGCCCCTTATTTAGCTGCTATTGATGTCCTTGTTCAGAATTCCCAGGTAGGTTGACTCTCATTTGTTTAATATTGCGTCTTTTCTGTTTCCCTTTAATTGAGACAGTCTTGGGTTTATTGTTCATATGAATGTTTGCTTATTCATTGATCCGCTGTGTCACTAACGTCCTTTCATACTCTGAAATTTAATGACAATCATTTTCTGATGCTGCCGAAGTTCTCACTGAGGCATGGTTAATATAGGTCTTGACCCTTTGTTACCTCAAATGTGGCTTCCCTACTGTCACTTTCCTCGTTTTGTAGGCTTAAGGAGGGATAGATCATCAGTAAGGAAATACTCGAGCACATATTACCAATGTTAACCTTATGCAAAGTATGGCTTTTAGTTTGTACATGTTGTGTAAACGAGAAGCAATTTCACAGCCTAAATGAAGTTTATAAAATTAAAAACCATTTGCTGATGATACTTACACTACTTCTATTGCTTTTTGTCATATTACTTAACATGTCCCGAGAATACCAAGTGCTGAAAAAAGTGAATTCTCACGATCAAACTAGTTGGTGAAGAGATGAATGAATAACAAATTAACAATGATTTCGATATGATGAAAATGACAATGTTCCTAATTGGACATAGTTAGACGGGCTCAGGAAAATCTCTGTAAGCAAATGTTATTTATGATCTTTGGGAATTTCTGATGAGGCTCCTAAGGGTTGTTTTGCTCGCAAGAAAGATGAAAGACTGTCTGGATTGAAAATCTTAATGGTCTCTACAGTCTAATCTGAAAGATAAGGTTTCTTAACTGGTATTTTACTCATAACTTGATACTTGGTGTGTGCAACCTACCTCTCTGGGATAATGGTTTATCAAATGATGGCTGTTACAATCCTATATATTGGGATGGTTGAACACTTGTACTTATGCTGACCCCACTGTCCTACAGTAGGTGTTACAGGGGAGTTTATTTATTGGACATAGAAATTTTCATCTTACGGTGTGTAGTTCAGAATGTTCCTGGTTAGGAGGAGGTTCTTTGTAAGAAAAATATAGGTTGCACATTCTACTGTTGGACAGTTGCTTTTGGTTGGTTAAAACGTGACAGGAATCTGATCTTTGGCATTATGACTCTCTATTTAATTTTTGCCTGACTTTCTCATTTTGTAGTCTATCTTGGTATTTTTCTTGGCTACTTTCTATGGTTTTAATGTTTTTTAGTAGTAGGTTTAGTCCAGGTTAGGTATTTTGGAGATTTCTTGGGGGTGCTAAAATGCAACTTACTATTGATTCTTTTTGTCCTTTTCTCGTCTTTCTCTCTATTTAGGCTCGGGGAGAGTGCTTTGGGAGGATAACCATTGAAGCCATGGCATTTCAGCTACCTGTTCTGGTAATTATTGGAGTTTCCTTGTTTATTGCTTTTGTTTTACGGAAAATAGAGTTGTGATTTGTGAAGTTTGTTTTAGTTTTGGTTCTTGGTTGCATGTTTTAAGGGCACAAGATATACATGTGAATATTTATGTTACATTACATGACCGGAATACTTAAGCTTCCGATTTGGTTGATCATTTTTGAGAAAGATCACGGCCAATAGCGGACGAAAGAATATCATAAATAGGGTGCCAAATATAAATAGGGTATATTGTTGTGAAACAAGCCAATTTTAAAGGGGCTAAAGTAAAACTATTGAAGGAGGCAAAGCACTATGTTATAAGGAGAATACCACAAATACATGAGGAAAATAAGGTTAAATGATTGTTTGGGGTGCTGTGGTCCCTGCTCGCACCGGTCACAGTTATAAAGGCACTGCCTGAGCCTTCATTCAATGACCCCGAGAGAGAAAGAGAGACTCTGATACTGCACTCACTTGACCCCATAAAATACTAGCCACTAATAGATCATGGAGTAAACAATCCTATGATGCCTTCATGTAGTTTTGAAAACTTAACTCCTTTATTAACTAAGTTGACAAATCACTTCCCCATTATCTATCATCCAGCGACTACAACTAAGAATACCTAATCAAACCAAACCGGGTCTTAAGTCCCAATCAGTTGGGATGGGCTACATGAACCAGTTATGTTCTGTTGAGGACATCATTTCCCGATATCCAAGAGATTCCATGATATCCGTTGTCTCCATATGTTGGTCTTTTCGAATTACACATCCAAAAACAGTTTCCTTCCACTTGCTGAGTGTATGCAAGGAAACTGCATTTGGATGTGTAGTATTTTCTTCGAAAGAACAGAATTTGACTTTGGTCTAATTTTTGCAAGGTTCTGGATAGAATTGATGTTATTGTTGCGGGCTAGTAGGTTGCCCCTTTTTCATCGATTTTTGCAACCTTAATTGTTCTCTTCACTTTTTACTTGTCATATGCATGTTTTGTGTGATGCATGCCAGGGAACATCAGCGGGAGGCACTACAGAGATTGTAATGAACGAATCCACAGGTTTGCTACATCCAATTGGGAAAGAAGGCGTTACTCCTCTTGCAAAAAACATTGTCAAACTCGCCACTCATGTAGAGAGAAGGCTTACAATGGGAAAGAGGGGTTATGAGAGGGTGAAGTCGATGTTCCTAGAACGCCACATGGCACATAGAATTGATGCTGTTCTTAAGGAAGTTCTGCGAAAGGCAAAGAACCAACATTCTTAGACACCTCCCAACCCTTTCACTAACAAGCAGAGACTTTCTATTACCAGCCAGCCATGCATTGTTTCTCTCAGCAGAATATTACTATGTGATATATGGTTGGCCAGTTATTATGGAAAGAAAGCTTGGCTGGTAGCGCTTGAAGTTGTGCCTATACCCTCAAAACCACTGACTTTTTCAACTCTTTTGGAAGAGCTGGAAATGTAAATAGGAAAACAATATCCTAGTTGCTAGTGTATAAGCTTTGATGTCATCAACGAGTTATTAGAAGCTTCTTTTTGTGTATTTGTGGTAAGGTGGTGCGGGTTTCTATAGCAGAGTAAGGAGTAGATGAAAGGGTTTATATTATTTAGGTGGTATCATAGAGTTCGAAATTGTGATGCCATGATATGTAGGCATGGAGCGAGTATTGGGACCTTTTTTTATAGAGAGAATGTGTATACTGGAAAATGATTAATGTTGGGAACATCTTCTATCAGTTTGTTCTACTAGAGTTAATTTGAATCTTTACTTTGTAGAATCCGTCAGAGTCCAGAATCCAGTCACACGCACTTTTTCTTGAATGTGGTGATATCTTGCCTTCTTCCACTGTGATTTGTTGAAAACCTGACTCATTTTATGAGCTGATCAACTCATAAAAAGGGCTTCTTGGTGAATGAGACTTCCACTACTGTAGCACTTGCAAAAAGATTGGATGTCATAAGAAATCATCCTTTCTTTTTGATAAGCATGATAATGAACAAGTTCCAGCAGCACTATGCTGGTTTACAGAAAATCCATCGTTTCTTTTTGATCTGGAGATAGTTCCAGCGCTATGTTAAGCTGGTTCACACAAAATTAAATTTTTTATAAACGTGATCTGGAGATAGTTCCAGTGCAATGTTAAGCTGGTTCACACAAAATTGGAGAAAAGCGTCGTTCCTATTTGATAAACGTGATCTCAGGCAAGTTATGTTAAGCAGGTTTACACAAATTCTTCCTCTTTAATCTCTTTTTCCAATCTTTGAAATTGTTTCGGCGAGTGGTGGTTCTGCAGTGTTCTGTAGCAATCTCATGAAGTTGAATGGTAAATCCGGCTGCTGTCATTGGATTGAAATTATTAGTCCAGCGGTCTGTGAGCACAGAATTTTGAACGACTGGGCGGGCAAGATTTAAATGCAATGGGTAGGAGTTAGGACTATAAAACAGACACCCAATCCCACAAAACATGGATATACATGTACGGTGGTAATCGTGAGAATTAGGAGTAAAATGGGTAAACCAAACAAAAAGTGCAAACCGGCCTGAACCAAACTACCACCGGTTCTAGAGGTAATCGGTTCGGTTTGGTGTGGTTCGATTCAGTTCAGTCCAGTTTATTTTATGATATGAAGAAACTAAAAAAATTAGTTCCGTCCGATTTCTTAGTCTCTAAACCGAAATAAAACAAACCGAATGGTAATTCTATCTTCAATAATGAACTCTTAGACCAGTCTAGTTACATATGAATAATTGACACGTCAGTTAGGTTTTTGGTCGTTCCGAATCGTGGTAAAAGGTAGGCCAATACTTTGTGCCATTGGCTCGCTAGCAAAACTTTGGTAGGCTCTCTTGCCTGTCTCCCTTTACCATGTTCTCGGATTCTAAATTGTGTAACTTAGTAGCTGGATGATATTTTGTAGGGTAGACTGGCTTTTTGTTTGTTTCTTGTATGTTGTTCGAAATTACAATAATTATTTAAATTTTTGCCCAAATAAAAAAATCGGATTAAATAAGTCAAGTCGAACCGAGCCAGGTCGGGTTGGTTTACTAACTATTTGATTTGATTTTGTTTCCAAAATGTTCAAACCGAAATATCCAGTTTGATTAGAGAAAATGCACAAATCAAACCAAACCGAACCATTTAGACTCTTAGTGAGAATAAATGGATTCCAACCATATTCCATTCCAACAAAAAATTGGTCTAACGTCTTTGGACCAAGATCCAGTCAACTAACATTTTGAGCAAGGGTCATGATCCATTAATTGTAAATATCTGAAGTGTGTGATCCAATTTTTTTAAAATAAGATAAGGCAAAGATAACCCCACATGTATGGATATACTTACCCTTTCACATTAAATTGTAATTAATCATCTTCTCTCGCCGCAACATGGCCGAAAAATTCGCCAGAGCAAAAAAGTTCACATGAGAATCATCGGCGCTGGAAAGTTTGTAGGCAAGGTTAAGTTTGCTGGAAAATTCACTTGTGCTGAGAAGTTTGCTGGTAAAGACCCCGTTCTACTTTCCCTTCCTTTTCAAAAAGTTCCTTTTTTCCAAATTTCAAATTCAAATATAATGAAAATGAAATATATTTTTTTAATTTTTTTTGCACCGTTTAAAAGATCTCAATGAGATCTATCAAACAAGATCCATATTAGTAGGAAAATTATTTACGTAAATACATGATTTTTGACCTTGAAATTTACCTTCTTTTTCTAAAACCCACTTTTTTCAAAACCGGAACGGCAACGTTGGTGCCAGAAAGTTCGCCGTAAATGTACAAAGCTGTATGAAACCCATTTTTTTGAGAATAATTGTGTTCCAATGAGGCATAAATCTATATCCAATCAACGTAATTTTTTGAATGGTTGAATTACTTGGCGATTTGTACAAAATGAACGGTTCTGATTAATGTTGTGGGCCCGGGATGGAGCTCGTGATTAAAAACAAGTAGGGAGCAAGGAGAGATGATCCAAGGACATGACCCTCTTCCATAAACAAGGGTAGAATTGTCAAATGAGTGAAGAATAGGGGGATAATTTGGGAATAAAAGGTGTGTTTTGAGATGTAAAAACAAAGCCATATAAATTTAATTGGGGTAAAAAAGGTGGGGGTACTGAGATAGGTCATAGGTGGACGGGTGCAAACATGATTTCACGTGATTATTAAGTAGTCAGGGAGCACATACGAAATAGTGTATGTGATCCCTCTCACATTACAAGTGGACCCACATGTTATTTGTTTTTGGGACCTTTCTCGTAGTCTTCACATGGTTTGTTAGAAGGAGCACAAACACTATTCCGTGTTCCTGGGTTACGTAATTATCATGAGAAATTTTGTTTTGCACCCACCCACCTATCTCACTGCTCTTGCCTTTCTTAGGCCCCATTCCGCTAAGAGAAATTAGTACTTATTTTTTGAATTAAAAGGTTCAGTATTGTGAAAGAATGATTTATCTTGAAAAGCGTGAAATAAGTATTTAAAAAATAAAAATCTTAGCGGAACGAGGCCACCAATTAATTTTTTAGGGCTTTGTTTCTACATCTCAGAACACTCCTTATATTCCCAAAGAACCCGTCTATTGGGACCGACAGGTTCTGTAACGACCCCTATTTTTTGGATTTTTTTAAATTTTTTTTAATAAATGTTAGAAATTAAGAAAAATGTAAAGTTTATTAAGTTTATTTGATTTGGGGTTAAAGTGTTAGGATTGTTAGTTGAGGGAGTACAAGCGTGATATGTTGTTGGGCTAATATATATAGGAGGGTGAGGGAGTAGAGAACCATTTTCTCCTCCACCTCCCTCACGTCTCTCTCTATCTCTCGGCCTCTCTCTCTCTCTCTTGCTCTCTCTCCAAAACCCACTCAAATCATCCTTCAATCTTTCATCCCTAGGCGTATTGTGGTCCATATTCCGTTGGTTTAAGCTCGGAGGAGTCGTATTGCACTTGGTTTCGATTTTCGGGAAGCTAGGGCTCGTATCATTTTGGGTTTTGTGCTTCGACTTCGAGGTGGGGAATTCTACCTCTTTTTATATGTTTTATAAGTGATTTAGTGTTTGAAATCGTGCTTGTAATGTCGTATTTAAGTTTGGATCGAAATTCTGCTGCTGTTAAAAGAATTAGCTATTTTTCCCGTATTCCTATCGGTAGGCCCGTCCTTCCTACCAGTAGAATGTTGTTGCTTTGCCAGAAAATCAGTTTCCTACTGGTAGGAACTCTTTCCCTACCGGTAGGAACTCTTTCCCTACCGGTAGGACGAATGTGAAATTCTTCATAACCAGCTCAAACGTACAGCAGCAGCTCAAAAGCTGCTCAACTCCTACCAGTAAGAACTTTCCACCTATGTATTCAACTTCTACCAGTAGATCAAGTGCAATGCTCAACTTCTACCGATAGGAACTTTTCACCTATGTATTCAACTTCTACCGGTAGAAACTTTTCCACCTACTAGTAGGTTAAGTGCAATGTGTTCAACTTCTATCGGTAGGAACTTTCCATCTACCAGTAGGTCAAGTGCAAAATTGTCTCGTTCAAATGTTGGTCTTTCTGTTTCAAGTTCTACCGATAAGACTTGTTCACCTACCGGTAGGAGATTGAGCTGCTGCAGTGTCTTTCAGCTGCTTTCTTATATCTTCCAAATCACATTTTGAAACTTCTTATCGACTCTAATGGGTTTGTTTGCATATTCTTTCAAGTGTTTTGAAGAGTATTATTTGTCTCACTCTTAGAGTGGTATCCAACGGACTAGAATGAATTCGTTGAGTTAAGAAATGAGGAATGTAAGTTATTGCTCATTGAAACATGAATGATACACATGACACATGAGCATGTCTAGTGATCCAACGAGTAGAGTTGCAATTCGTGTTCTCCTGACTCGTAGAATCTTTTAGACTCCTTTAGTGCACGACTTACAGACTCCAGGTATAGAAATTAGAAGACCGATCATTACAGAGTCTAGTTGAGGGTCGATATGTGGTATGTGAAGACACGGGGGTGCACTAGAGGTATGGTGAGGACGAGTGTATATGATTATATGAGATATGGTAGATTGTTGGTCTTGAAATACCATGCGATTGATTAAATGGCCTTTGGGTTCGATTGAATGAATGGATGTTTGTGAAATGAGAAGCGGAATGAATGTGGATAACTAATGGATGGAGTATTGTAGGATTTTAGGTATGGGCTTAGTACGTCATGAAGGATGCGGGTATGACAATAAATGAGAAAGCATAAATATGTACATTTGTAGAGTCGCGTAATGGTTAATTAAAATTATGTGGTATAACCGACAGAGGGATGATGAAATTGATTGTGAAATGATGACGATTATGAAAGGTGTGAGAAGTGACCCAAGTGGTCGTTATTGAGGGAATAGACTCGGGGTGACCCTGCGCTCAAGGGAACTAAACCTAAGGTGACCCAACTGATTATTACTATTGAGGGAATAGACTCGGGGTGACCCTGCGCTAGAGGGAACTAGACCCGCGGTGACCCAGCCGATTACTACTATTGAGGGAATAGACTCGGGATGACCCTGCGCTCGAGGGAACTAAACCCGCGGTGACCCTAGTGACTATTAATGGAAATATCTTATTAAAAGGAATTCAAAAGACAACGAAAGGTTGATTAATAAGAGTGAAGTGTTCATTTAAGTTCTAAATTTCTAATATAGTGCTTGTGTCTTATCTATGCTCCTTTGTTATCCGAAAGCTTGTGTTTCATCGGCATCCTCCATCTCATTTGCATATAGAGTTTACGTAGATTTTTCTATTGGGCTAGTGTACCTCAGACCTTACATCATTTTCAGGTGCTAACCCGGATCAGTAACTTGCATGACTGGAATGCTTGGAGTGTGGACATACCCTTTTGAAAGTTAACTGAATTAGTCACCTATTCATTTCTGTAAATTTATTTTGAAAGATGTATTTGTAACTTAGATTGTAATTCTATCGATTAAGGAATGTTTGTAAACCCTTAATTCTCATAACACTTGTTACCGAAGTAAATTTGGGTCATTGAGCCGATGATGTACTATTTGGAAATCTCATGGACTTAGAAGTATTATTATAGGAATGGAATTACTGTAATCTTTTGGGTATCGTACGAAATAATGTGAGGGTTTTATTTTGAAAATCATTTATACTTATATTAAAAATCGAGGGCGTGACAGGTTCCATACCGACCATGAACCAACGAACACGCGGGGTCTACTCCGGGTCCTGCACGGATGATCTTATCCGATATGTGTAGGTGTTCAATCCAATCTTCTATTTTTTTATTCAAATTTCAAGATCCTATAATTTGAATAAAAAATGAAAGGTTTGATTGAGCACCTACTAAGATTTCAGGATCCTGTAAAATGAATAATGAAAAATTAGATCGATCACCTACACATATCAGATTGAATTGATTATTTACAAGCCCACTCGATTTTCTTTTCAAAAATATTGAACAACTCGGATCATCCTTACGGAATCCAGAGTGGGTCCCGGGTGCCCGTCGGTTCATGTTCGGTATGAAACCTGTCGGTCTCCTTAGCATTGATGATTCCAAAATTATCCCCATATTCTTCCCAAAACCCTAACCTTATGCAACCAACAACCACCACCACCGCATCAAACTTTAATCGCCGCCACTGTTGCCGCTCTATTACCTTCACCAGCAACCGCCCAACCATTGATCTCTCTCTCCCCCTCTATTACCTTCAATAGCAACCACCCTGCCACTGATCTCTCTTTTCGTCCACCTAATTTTTTGTCCATCTAACTTTCCTCCTCCTAATTTTTCTTTAAACTCGTGGTACGAGATGGTCCGCAAATATCAGAATGAACTAAAGCAAATGGTGCTTAACTAGGTGACTCAACTCGTAAAGGAAAAGAAACCCTACTATGTTTACTAAGTTAACAAGTGTCACAATTAAAAGGAGAAAAACTAGGTAAATCAAGGACTATCTTGCGAAGATTGGCAGAAGATGGGTGTCCAAGATGACAGTGCCACTGGTAAGGTGTGGTAGTGGAGTGGAAAGCAAATAACTTGGAAGGATTGGATGACTGAAGGTAGTACATACCATTCTTCTTATACCCCCACCAATCATCCTCTGTGTCTTGAGATCCTAAAATTCACAATGAGAGGGATAGAAGAGTACAAAACAATTGTAAGTGTGGGAAAGTTTATGAATGGAAAGTAGACTAAAAGAAAATTGTGGTAAGTATAAGACAGAGGTAAAAATAAGGCCCGAGGCATGATAAGTACCAATGCCGTGTACACACTACAAGAAAATCGGGATTTAGCAACGGTCAAAAGTGTCACTAAAGAACACAAAAAACGTCGCTACATGCTATACTAACGGTTCACCAACCGCCGGTGAAACCATCACAATATATTTGTCACTGTAGAGGTATAGCAACGGTTTTGACGAGTATTGGTATAGATTTTTTTTAGTAACGGTTTCTATAGCGATGCTTATAACCATTGCTAAAGACAATTTTTTTTATTTAAAATCACCGTTGCGGGATGTAATGGCCATGTGTCCTCCACATGGTGATGACGTGGCACCCACATGTCACCCGCATGGTGCTGATGTGGCACCCACGTGTTGCCTACATGGTAGTGTGCAACAAATTTTGCTCCTCCTGGAAATTAAACCCAGGGCCTCGTGTTCTTGCACGCGCGCGCGAACCAGCTAGGCTAGCACAACACTAGTGTAAAATGAAGCACTTATTAATATTTATACAATATTAACCAGATTTTTCTTAATCCAATTTTTTAGTAATGGTTATTAAAAACCGTCGCTATAGTCTAGTTTATAGTAACAGTTATTGAAAACCGTCGCTATAGTCTAGTTTTTAGTAACGGTTATTAAAAACCGTCGCTATAGTCTTGTAATCTAGTAACGGTTGCATGAAAACCATCGCTATAGTCCTGTTTCTAGTAACGTTTTGCAAACAATCGCTATACACCATCTATACCGATGGTTTTTTCAAGCGTTACTAAAAAAATTGTTGGGAGATCCCAAATTTCTTGTAGTGACACAAGTTTTAGTACCATTCGCAATAGTAACATATGAAGGAACGAAAGGTATAACAACATCAATAAGAAGAGACAAATCACCTGACATATGTTCAGATGCGCCAGAATCAAGAATCTATGGAGCACTGCCAGTACGAGAAGATGAGTGAAAGCAAATATTACCTAATGAGACATGGGTCGCAATCGAAGTCGAAGATGTATTAGCCTTGTAAAACATGAAATCATACTCAGACTTAAAGATAGTAATCTGATTTGGAGGAGCTAGCCCAGATGGCTCCCCCTCAAATGTAGCCTGATTAGACCAAGTCGGCTTGCCATGAAGCTTCCAACAGAACTCAACAGTGTAATTGGTTGCATTGCAATGTGTACATTTCTTCGTTCCATGACCACGACGCCCCCCACGGCCGCCACATCGACCACCACATTCATAAGAACTACTACGTTTGTGGGAGAATTAGAGTGGCTAAAATTCTCAGAAGATAGAATAGGACAAGTAGTAGGAGATGGAGTTGGATGCTCTAAAACAGAAAACTGAGGAGCAGTCCTTCGAACACGAGCAAAAGCCTCACAAATTGTGGGAACTTCCTTGCTTGAAAGAATTTGGGGATTGAGAGGAGCAAGTTCTGAATTCAGTTTGGACAGGAATTTGGTAACTCGAAATTCATCTCTGTACTTCTACTGAACCTTTAAATCTGTGGTTAAAGGTTGATAGACATTTAACTCATCCCACATCCCTTTTAAGGTGGAAAAGTACTCATCAATCGACTGATCTCCTTGTTGGAAAGAGAAAATATTCTGATAAATCTGATAAATGCGAGAGAGATTCTGTTCGGATGAATATAACTCATGTAAAGTATCCCATACTTCTTTGGATGTGTCAATGCATGCAACATTATTAAAAATTTCAGGTTGAAGACTATTCCAAATTGGTAAAGTCATTATATACGAATCATTTTGAATCCAAGCAAAATCATGAGACGGGACATCAGTGATATAGGAAGTCTCACCACTTACTCGCAAAGAAACAGTCACAACGCGTGACCATGACAAATAATTGGTCCCATTTAATTTAATTGAGGTGAGAGAACGACAATGAAACGGATCCCTAACAGTATCCTTAGAGCCTGATGTTTCAATTTTCTTATCCTTATCACCCATAATATGAAAAAAACAAAAACAAAAGAGGAATAAACCAAAGATTACCAGAGATCTTAAGCACAGTCAAAGAAGGCCTAGTTGATTTCAAGCCCAAAAAAAATATCACAAAAGATCAAAACCCTAGCAGCAAAGGTCGTCAGATCTTGGAAGTTGGTCAGAAATGAACTACAGTGGTCGACGAGTGCAAATAAAGGATCACTGGAGGTCGGCGATGATTGGAGAAGATCACCGAAGATTGTTTGAAAGACGAACGGAGATGGCCGACGTCAAAGGACTGCCAGAGACTGAGCGAACAATGATGTTGCTGGTTTAGAGTTCGAACTAGATCCAGAGAGAGAGAGAGAGAGAGAGAGAGAGAGAGAGAGAGAGAGAGAGAGGATCACCCTCCTTGCTCTGAAAGAAGGACGATACTTGGTCGAGAGACCAAGAAAAGAAAGGAAAAGAGAAATTAGGTTCTTGAAACCCGTTCGATACCATGTCGAAATATTCGATCGATATGTTATTCTTCTCACAATGAGGTACAATATATAGACTAGATATAAGGTAAAATAAGGAAAATGAATAAATAAGGAAAGTGAAAAAAATAAAATAAAATAAAATCCCTAATTGATTCTACCTAATTGAGTATCTTCCTAATTACATTCAATACATTAATTTTTGTCAATATATAAATAAAGTTTTAATTTTGTTGTAGAAAAAAAAAATCTGATCCCATCAGTTTAGGTAAGAGGGTTCAAGTATACGTCTTTGTTAATATTGATTTTGCCACCTTCTTCAATAGAGAGGCATCTACCTTTTCTGCCATAAAAGACAAGTAGAGGCTACATTGTACACATGATTCACAGGCAAATCGAAGATTGACAAAATAAGCATAATATAGCTTCCGGCTTATTGTTTGATCATTTATAATGTGGTAATAACCTTTTGTGACAGATAAACAACAATTAAATAAGTATTGCACTAATCAAAATATTTATGTACTATGATAGTAGTTTATACAAAGTACCATGATAACAGTTTATACAGAGTCAATTGAATTTAGACATTTGTTGGTGTAACGCCGTTGGTGGGATGCTAATTCGGATGTAATTGAAGAGGATGGTTGTGACCTAAGAAGATGTGTAAGTAAATATACTTGAGAGATGGTTACAAAGTTTTAGAGGAAGATCGAGGAAACTAAATGGGTGAATGGGCCGGGTGGGGTGGGAGTTTAGGTGAACATGGAACATAGTTGAAGCGGGCGGATTGTCAATTTTACCCCTGTGCAATTATTCATATCATGTCTGTTCCAATTAAACTATATAGGGTTAGTTTTGTGAATCAAGTACACATTCTCAATTTTGGAGGACACCAAACTGGTGCTCTCCTTTTTTATAGAAGACTAGAAGAATAAAATGTAGGATTTTTAATTTGGAACGACGACCATGATAATGGTAACGAAGGGGAAAGAGGTTAGCTTCATTAAATTATAAAAAAAAAAAAGTTAACTAAAGCCCATTGGACTTTGTATAATAGCAACAAAAAAAAAACATTAATATTTGCAAAAAATGCGTCATCAATCAATTAATTGAACCATATTCTATGCAAATGTATTTGTGCCTCCCAAAAACTAACACCATCCCTAATTTTCTTAATTTTTCTTTTTTTGTTTAAATTTTAAAGTTTGAAAACAAAGAGAGAGAGAGAGAGGATGTGCGAGGGAATGGGATAGAAAACGTGGAGAGAAGGTGAGAGTAAGGGAAGAGAGATTTTAGGAAAATTGAGAAAAAATTATCCGAATTTCTAATGACATTTTTATATGGTGACCCAACTCATCTCTCAACCACACGTTTGCGTGGTTTTCACTTCAAAGTATCAAGCCCGCACAAATAATTTTTTCTTATTCCATGCATCGAACGGATACAATGCTTGTAGATATTTGTCAAAATGCATTTATATGTGTGAAAGCTGTATTGGAGTTTCAAGTTCTAATTGTTTTGTCTTTTTGTGTGAATTATTCCATCTCCTATGGGCTTATGTCAGTCGGATCCAAAACAAGGGCGGCTGCAGAATTGTTAATGTTAACAGAATGATGAATTTTTGTTGTTGAAGTCAACTCAAACTATTCCAGTGATGGTTATTGTGGGCATGCGGTGCCCATTTTTCTTTCCTTGGGAAGGGATTCCATTCCCCTCCCGAAAGAAGTGCCGGTTCGCGGGAGCGCTGTTTAAAGCTGGATGACAAGCACTCGAGAAAATACAGAGTCGCCACTCGGGTTTGAAGGTCCGACACCCAAGGAACCGTATTTTGAAGCACTTGCCGCGCTATTTGATTTGAAAAAGTTAAGGAACCAGTCCGTCATAACCATATTTGGGTTCGGGAGCCAGGTTACGAGAGGGGAAGGGTTTTATGGCACCCTTTTCGCCCAATCCGGAGATCGGTCTCTACTTAGGCATTTGCGAAAATTTTGTTTGTTTGCGATTCTGTTTGATTAATCAATTTTTAGCCAGTTAGAGCGGGGGAACGGTTAATCGGGGATTAAAACTGTAACATGTTTGCAGGATGCGATAAATAGCATGGATGAGCAGTTAGTATAGGATGGGAACAGACTGCTGTGGGAATTTGAGCAATCTAGGGAGCCACTATTTTGGAGTGACATGCGCAAGAAGAAACCAGCATGCACTGAACAAGTCACTGCATGTTGTTCACTCTTGCGCGCATGATTCCAAGACAAGCGCGCGTCGGTGAGCTCAAACCTACAGCTCTTATTCTCAAACCCTCTGGGCTCTGGAAGGATCAGTGCACACCCAGGACAAACCACACAGTTTATAGGCAACATAATATACAATTTAAAGGTTGAAAAGCCCCACAGATTAATAAAATACTCCATAAACAGTGTAGGGACAAAATAATGGCCTAAGGCCGAGCTACCCGTGCAAGGCCACTCACTAGTCAGAGGCAAACTGTCGCGCGATGGAGTCACTCTGGCGCGTGATGGTGCGCCCTGGCGCACTGTCGCGCGATGGAATGAGTTTGGTGCGCGATGGTGCGCCCCGGCGCACTGTCGCGCGATGGAGTGACTCTGTCGCGCGAGGGTGCGCCCTAGCGCGGGATGGTTGCGCCCTGGCACGGACCAGACCAGTGCTTGGTTTATACATTTTTGGGTTCTTGGACAGGTTCAGAATGATCCCAGGGGTACTCCAAAATAGCAGACATACAATTTCAACTACAAAGTTTCTAACAACGGAAAGCAATAAACAGGTTATTATCATGCTTGCAGAGTGATCTATACGTAAATAAACACAAAACAGTAGGACACTAATCCCCACGAGGACCGTCGCGCGCTAGACTGAGACAGTCGCGCGCGAGAGTGGGACCATCGCGTGTTGGTTCTTACCCTGACGGTTTTTGAAACCTTACCAGCTTTAGGACCAGGACTGGTATTGATTACCAGCCTTGGCCCTGCCAGCCCCCCTCAGGGATCAGAACAGAAAACAGTAGGTAAGCTATACCTTTTATTGAGTTTGAACGGTGTTTGAGTTTTGAGATTTGGAGGCTTGATTTAGTGGTGTTTGAATGGGGAAGAACAAGCTATGTTCTTGAATGATTGAGGTGTGAAAATGGAGGATTATGAGTGTAATCCTTATTTGGACTTAAAATTGGTAATCCTTTGAAAGAAGAACCATGGAAAATGCTAATCCTTTCAAATGAAGAAGGAGATGGGTATAAATAGGGAAAGAGTGAGGATCTGGTTGAAAACAGAGGAGTTCAGCCAGTCCACGAGGCCTGGCTGAAGTTGCATTGGCGGCTAACTGCCCATCTCAGGAAAGATTGGTGGTAGGTTGGATCGTCGCGCGACAGAGTCAGTCCGTCGCGCGATGGTGCGCCCTGCCGCACTGTCGCGCGATGGAGCCAGTCTGTCGCGTGAGGGTGCGCCCTGGCGCTGGATGGTTGCGCCCTGGCGCGGACCAGTAGGGTTTTTGGTTTTTGAAGTGACTTAGACTAGGTTAGATTCAAGGGTTTTGCAAACACTCAAAACTCAAACACGCTATCATTCCCGGGGTGTTCTTGATCCATTTTATCATCGGGAAATCAAAAACCGTAAGTAAACTAATTTGGAAGCCCAGATTAGGGTGTCTACAATTATAAAGGGTAACTAGAACTAGAGGTATACCGTGACGAGAAACTTTTTTTATACCGGGATACCAAAGGTGATGGTATCTCCTCTGGTCTATTTTTAATTTTTTGGCCATTATCCGATCACACTTTGATGATCGGCTCCGTTCATTTTATAGAGTTCGGCAAGAATCATAGTCATGCAAAAAATTGTGCTCATTAGACTATAGTAGATATATGGTCAACACATGTGAAAATTGGAAAAAAAACAAAACTGGGGCGCTACAGCTTTGGATGAACCGTTGCATAGCACGGTTTAGTGGGAACGGTCCAAAACTTTTTCTGTTCTTGGCCTGGTCTATTCGGTTTTTTCTTTAGAAAACCGTTGCTAGAACCCCAAAATTTTTTAAATTTATGGCCACAGTCCTCTTTCTTTGTTTCCCCCAGAACAAACCCTAACGCGCTTCCATTGCTATGAATCTGCGCCTCTCTCTCTCTCCCTCCCTCCCTCCTCGGAGATGAATCGATTTCACTCCGCCCTTCTTCATCATACGTCCCCACGGGTTCTTATCCTCTCGTTAGCCATCGTAATCACTTATCATCACACATACCCATTCCCTGGTGTTGGAATCGATTGCAGC
>BPLS01032086.1:77206-97269 GCA_019656275.1 Rhododendron kiyosumense
AATGCAAATGGTATCGATAACAATTCATTTCGAGCAGATGTTCTGCAAATTTTAATGGGATTCAACACAACAACATCAACAACGACCAAAGGCACGATTTAGATGCAAAATCAACTCATAAACATATAACTAGACCAAGGAATCCCTACCTCGAGTTTGGAGAGCAAAACCCCAAGACTTCTCAAGCCCTAGACTCCGGAAACTTTGAAATCAACCGGCTCCTCCTTTCCCGAGCTTGACCCACGAAATTCAAGCTCAATAATGTGCAGAGAAGGTAAAATGGAGGTGGGTTTATTGTGGGTTTTGAGAGGTTTTGGTTGGGAGTAAGTGGGAGAGGGAGAGGAGCCGAGAGGGAGAGATCGGGGGGGACGAGAGAGAGAGAGATGGGAGATTTTTAATCTCCTACAACCAACACACCCTTTATATACTAGCATATACACAAAATACACTTGCACTCCCTCTAATTGCAATTCTATCATTCAAATCCCAAATCAATCAAACTTAACAAATTTCGTAATTTCCTTCGATCTCTAATATTAATAAACCTCTAAATATTTTTCTGAAATTACGGGTCCTTACAGTTGTTCACCTTGGCAATAGTAAGGAACTAATGGATGTTGCTGAAGATAATGGAGCGAAAACGATTTTGCATGAGCACGTTCGTCAGTCTCTTGGAGTAACAAATGAAGATAGTCTTTGCCTCATAAACATTATGCCTTTACCTGTAGAATGCCTTTTATCCATTCATATTCGCTTGCTGTAGGCACATTAGTAGAAATCTGTTACGTGCATTGATAGATCGAGTAACTCCTCCATGCACTTATATGTTCCAATGCCATTGGTTTTAAAATACGTCAATTTGTCCAAAAGGATGCATAAACATTAATGTTTATGCAGGCTGCTAAGCAATCATACTTTAGACATCTATATTTTCTGATCACCATAATGTTTTGAACGGCAGGTGTTTCACGTGGGAAAGGCCAAGATTTATTTCTCTGTGCATTTTATGATAGTATCCAATTGATCCAAGAACAGAAATTACAGGTGCTGTTGTTGTATGCAGTTATTGTAGGAAGTGACATCGTTGCACAGACCAAGTTTGAGTTAGAACTTCGAGACTTCGTGGCATAGAAGAAAATCCAGAACCATGTCCATTTTGTAAATAAAACTTTGACCATAGCCCCTTATTTAGTTGCTATTGATGTCCTTGTTAGAATTCCCAGGTAGGTTGACTCTCATTTGTTTAATATTTGCATCTTTACTGTCCACAAATTACCCAATATTAACCTTATGCAAATTGTTTTTGAATGTGTAGTATTTTTGTAGAAAGAAGAAAAATTGACTTTGGTTTGTTTTTTTGCAAGGTTCTGAACTAGAATTAATGTTATTGTTGGGGGCTAGTAGGTTGCCCTCTTTTTATTGATTTTTGCAACCTTAATTTTTCTCTTCACATTTATTTGACATATGCATGTTTTGTGCGACACATGCCAGGGAACATCAGCGGGATGCACTGCAGAGATTGTAGTGCACGGATCCACAGGTTTGCTGCATCCAATTGGGAAAGAAGGCGTTACTCCTCTTGCAAAAAGCATTGTGAAACTTGCCACTCATGTCGAGAGGAGGCTTACAATGGGAAAGAGGGGTTATGAAAGGGTGAAGTCGATGTTCCTAGAACGCCACATGGCACATAGAATTGATGCTGTTCTTAGGGAAGTTCTGTGAAAGGCATAGAACCACAAACATTCTTAAACACCTCCCAACCCTTTCATTCCCAGCCGGCCGTGCATTGGTTCTCTCAGCAAAATATTACTATATGCTATATGGTTGGTCAGTTATTATGACATGAAAGCTCGGCTGGTATCGCTTAAAGTTGTGCCCATACCCCTAAAGCCACTGACGTTTTTCAACTCTTTTGAAAGAGCTGGAAATGTAAGTATGAAAACAATATCCTAGTTGCTAGTGCATAAGCTTGATGTTGTGAACGAGTTATTAAAAGCTTCTTTGTGTATTTGTGGTAAGCTGGTGCGTGTTTTTATAAGAGAGTAAAGAGTAGATGCCATATATTATATGTTATTTATGTGGTATCATAGAGTTCGAAATTGTGATGCCATGATATGTAGGCATGTAGCGAGTATTGGGACCTTGTTTGTAGAGAGAATGTGTATACTGGAAAATGATTGATGTTGTGAGCAACTTCTAGCAGTTTGTTCTACTAGAACATATTTGATTTCTTACTTTGTAGCCTAGAATCCATCAGAGGCTGGTGACCATTTATCCAGATCTGGCCTGATTGTTTTTGAATGCGGTGATATTGTGATTTCTTTTGCTGTGATTTCTTTAAAACCTGCCATGAGTTAAATCAACTCATAAGAAAAGGGCCACCCAGTGAATGAGCTCCAACGATTTTAGGGTTTGGGATTGGTTGTACGCGTAGACCATATTTTCTTTTTTATAAACATGATATCAGGCAAGTTTCTGAACGATGTTGCCCGAATTCTTCCTCGATCTCTTTTCCCCTTCTTCGAATTTGTTTTTGAGCGGTTGCTCTGCAGAGTAGAGCAGCAATCTCATTAAGTTGAATTGTAGAACCACCGGTGGCCGTCATTGAATTTTATTTATTTGGCCGACAGTCTTCGAATATGACTCGGCCGACAAGATTTAAATGAAGCTATGGGTAGGAGTTAGGACTATAAAACGGACACCCAATCCCATAAAACTGGATATGAATGGATTCCAAACGTGTTCCCAGTTAATTCTCCAAAGGGAAAAATTTAAAATAGCACCTCACCTTTCACACAAATCACACATAGGCATCTAACCTTTTAAAATTATCAAAAAAATACCTGACCTATTTAAAAACTCTTCAATTTTCCACCCGCCGTTAAACTTTCCATCCAAAATAGACGAAAATGTTGAAAATTTCAAGGCTCATTTGGCAAAACAAAATATTATACTCATAAACAAGATTAAGACTCGATTTGGCTTTAAAAGTCAATTAATAACTTAATTTTTGTCTTTCTTTATTAAAAAAATGCATTTGTTAGTTTTGGGTCAAGACGAATCAATAAGTCACAAAAATTACTTAACTCAGTCACTTTTCACGCCTACCCATGACTATTCTATGTTTTTGTTTTTGCCTTTTTCTTTGTTTAATACAGAGTAATCTTATTTAGCTGCATAGTTATGGGTATTTAATTACTAAATTAAGCTTGATTCCTTATTTAGGGTGTGTTTGGATTGAAAAATTAAGTAATTTTTATGACTTATTGATTTGTCTTAACCCAAAACTAACAAATGTGTTTTTTTTTCTTTTGAATAAGGACAAAAATTAAGTTATTCATTGACTTTTAAAGCCAAATCCAGCCTTAATCTTGTTTATGAGTATAATATTGTGTTTTGCCAAAATGAGCCTTAGGCCCCATTTCAGAACGCAAAAAAGTCCTTATTTTTTAGGAAGACAATTTCAAGCTCAAAAATTATTAACTTATTGAAATATAAAAATATACAATATGGATATTGTTTGAAAGATCTCATCGAGATCTTTTATACGATGAAAAAAAAAATTGAAAATTACTTTTCATTTATATTATTTTTTTGTTTGAAAATGTGAAATAAGTTACTTATTTTTTAAAAAGATTTCTGGAACAGGACCTTAATCTTGTTTTGCCAATATTCGTGCCAAAATGCACATTTTTATCATTTCTGTCTGTTTTGGATGGAAAGTTAACGGCGGATGAAAAATTGATGAATTTTTAAATATGTTAAGTGTTTTTCTGATAATTTTAAAAGGTCAGGTGCCTGTGTATAATTTATGTGAAAGGTCAGGTGCTATTTTAAAATTTTCCCAAACCATACACCTTTAAGAACCATTTCAATACTAATTTTTATTCACAAATCCAATGTTTCAATAAATTTACACCATTTTTCATCATGTCTAATTACCAAATGAAAATGAAGAATTAGATGAAAATTTCGGAGGGAAGTTTTGAAAAATAGAAATAATATGTATTCTGAAATTGACGTGAATACAGAATAGTAAAATTTCTAAACTTTATTTTTTTTCAAAATACTATACTTTAATGAGTCTCCACAAAATGGAAAATGAGTATCTTCAACATCCTCCTAATCTTTAAATTCTGTATACATGTTGAGAGGTGGGTGGAGAAGCTCTAAATACTTTGGGATAAAAAACCTTTAGTTCAATATCATCCTAATGTCTAAATTCTGCTTACATCAAAACGAGAACAGAAACAAAACAACATTTTCCACGGCATGATTCAGGCAGGGTTCAAATAAAGAAGCTTCCCGCTAGTAATCCATGAAGATCAAGGGAGTTTCGGTTGAGAAGAAACATTTCCTGGCCTTCCCTGCTTGGTTTTGGGTTTGGTGAACCACGTCGTGTACAGAAATTGCTTGTGGGGACCTATGTGGTTGCAAATTAGCCTAAGTTTCTGCCTCTCCCTCATCCATCTAAGAATTGTTTTCATGTGCCTTTTGCCTGTCAGCCCTCTCACACCAACTTCCTGAACATGTTAGAATTACATTTTAGTCAATTCACATAAAGATTCATGGAAGATAAATAATGAGAAAAAAATTGTCGGAAACAAGTAACTGGAAATATAAATACCTAAACCAATTTTCACCAAATGCATCATTCACAGAATGAATTGCAATGCAACAATCATCATGATTATCTTGTAGAGCCATTTATAAACATGGTTGGAACCACACAAATGTAGGCAGTACATAGCAACGTGCCTTCTCTATACGTTACTCTCTTGTTGAACCAGGGAATGTGTTATGACTGAGGACTCAGATGGCAGTATAAAGTGGGGCGTAAAAAAGGTTCAATTTGTTTAATGTAGGAATGAAAGATGGGACTTGAGGAAAAATTGCAGCTAAATCATGGTGCGTAGCTGTGCTTCTTATACTAGAGGGTGTGGTATTGATGACATATAGCGCAACACGTTGATGATAAGAGGAATATGGGGATGTGCATTGCCCATAACTATTGCAGAATCCGTCAGCAACAAAAAATCAAGAACAAGAACCTTCTGTCAAACATTGATGTGCCATATGATCAAACAAAAAACAAACAATAATGTGGCATTAAGCCACTTTGCAAATCTAGTTTCTCAATCCTAAAATACTTAAGTAAGCGTATTGCAGCATTATTGAAATGCATTTTGGTTTCACAAAGGACAGATGCTGAATGAGGTTTATGTTTTTAAGTTCAAACCTCTGGTGGGGAACAACCTCTCGAAGACTTGAAGTCTATCCACTGGAAAGGAAGAAGAGGAAGCAAGCCGCACACACAAAGATGGATTTCTTGGTCCTGCCATGGGTATCTCTTGACTAGAAAATATTCTTTGCTGAGTTTGGACCACCCCGAATGGCTCAAACATCCTTTTTTGTTTGGATAAGTTAATTCATTGAAACCAAAACCAAGTACAGGTGATGCTTGAAATGCATTTAGCAAGCGGTCTAAGAGGTATAGTGAGTATTCTAGAATCTAGCCACAGTGAGTATTCTAGCGAATCTAGCCATTCGTTCATAAGTGATCGCAATCATGTACAACCTTCATTTCTCGGTCGACGAGATTTAAAGATAAAACTCATAACATGTGAGAATACAGTCACTTTAATCCCCTCGTGCAGCAAAGAATGTAAGGGGAATCTCTAAAACCATTTTCCAGGCTTCAATAATCGTAAACCAGATGCAGCCTAAATAACCAGATCATGGAAGATGCAGAAGCCTTGTCATGGGTAAAGGAAAGGCGTCCAATGGAGCTATGAATGATGAAAATACCACTATAGGAGCCATGGCAGCACTTCAAGTGTCTGACAGAGCATGATTGTCAACGTGCCCAAACTGCCTCACACACATTTCGCCTATAATGCATTCATGACAGAAGGAAAACTAAATTTTGTTTATCGACATGCATCCATTTTCTTCTCAAAAAGTAATTATTAGAAATGAAGAAAATATATAATCCATTGTTGAAATCACTGAAATATTTGAGGTAAGAAGTATAGAAAATATATAATCCATTGTTGAAATCATTGAGACCAAGAGGACAGAAAAAGGAAGTAAATAAGGGAAGGTAATGCAGTATCCAAAATGAGCCTTACTTTCTTAGATTGAGATTAATTGACTTTCTTCTAGGATTCTTTTTACCTTCTTTTCTCAAATTCTGTTAAAACATTGAACTGGAGAAAGAAGGATAACCCATTGCTAGAAATTGTACAAACAAAAAATGTCAGAATTGAAATAGCCATGAAAATAAGAATATGAGAGCAGAATTGGAGGCTACCTTCAATCGTTCCCAGGTGTCTGTGATTGTGAGAGGACCATGCTCCTTTAAAACATCAAATATCACTCTAGTGATGGTTTGTGTCTGCTCTAGTGGCGTTTTGAGCTCTATCGGTTTCATCTTTGGCTTCGGTTTCTTGGCAATATACCTAATTACAGTTGCAAACATGATGACCTTCTACTCCAGTAAAACAATTCCTTGCACTCACACTGTAAACCCGGTTTCAATAATCTGCCCTCTTACCTGCAGCAGAAATTATAGGTCAGCTTCCAGGAAGATCAGTAACCAAATCTAAAATACATTCTTGCATAAAAGATCTCACGGAAACACTGAATGAGACCTGGATAACATAAGAAAAATTAGATGAAAAGAACTTGTTCAATTGGATAATGTTGTTTGGCAACAGATTTCAACAAATGTTTTTCTTATTTAGACTGCTTTTGGAACAAGAAATTCCAACTGTGCATTAATCTGACATGATGGCAATGCCCGATATCAGCTACGTACGGGCTTATCTATATGTGTATGTCCGCTCTAGGTCATCCTCCTCTAGCAAGCTGGTTTTCAAAGGTGGTTCTACCAGAAGGTTTGAGGAGAATCGGATGGAAAAGGTCCTCTTCTCTTGGCAAGATCCTCAAAACAATAACCAGTTGATGAAAGGGTCGGTACAACTTCCCTAACTTCCATAAATTACCAATGCACAACTACCATATATCAAGCATTTCAATCTCGGGAATACTACGAAGAGAGAGAATAATCTCTGGAATACTATCATAAAATTTTAAACCCAAATCTCATGATCGTAATGTACTGATCCATATACAAATTCACCAGAACCATAACTACACCGAGACCACTAATTGAGCGTACTTTAAGGAAAAGCGGGGCAAACATTTTCTCGAGTCTTAGAGCAGTTCTAGCCTGCTATTCAATTTCCACTTATAAAGCCTTATTTGATATGAAACATCTCAAGGGGAAAAAGAATTCAAGCAAAAGCTATAAAGGATTTGCAATGTTCTAAAAGTCCCTATGCGCTAGTCGGACGGCGGCAACCTTCGAGCGATTAATCGGTACAAATTAACTAGTAATCGGCAATTAATGACGGATAGACCCCGCCAGCGATTAATTGCCGATTAAAAATTTGGGTAAAAGTTTTTGATATAAGTTTGAGAAGAGAAGTGGGGAAGGATATTTGAGGCTTTTAACTCAAATTTACAAGTAGAACAGAAATTGAACACATAAACTGTTCGTGGGGAGATAAACAATAGAATAGCTATGCGCATGAGAGAGAGAGAGAGAGAGAGAGAGAGAGAGAGAGAGAGAGAGAGAGAGAGAGAACCTTGAAGGTGAGAATCTGGAGCTCCGGAAGAGTGAAGACATGATTATATTCTTGTAACTCATTTTTCTCTTCTATATTCTTGTCATTGCAGTTACACCCTCCAGGTTTTCCAAAATTACGAAATAAACATAGATAAATAATGCCTATCGTGAATTGTGCTGCAAATGAACGAGCCGTTCGTAAATTGTTCGAGACTCGACTTAATAAAAGTTCATTTGAGTTTGATTCGGATACTAAAGGAACCGAATCTGAACTTCAATTTTAGACTCGTTTAGTAAATAAGCCAAAGCTAAACTTGAAGATATTTGGCTTGATTAAGCTCGCGAACCTAAAACATAGCATTATAGATGAATGGTCGGTCGAAAAGCCCAAAATCACTCTTGCTTAGGACAAGAAGCAATGGCAGTTTCTGTTAGAATTTTCACAATTACAAGCCCTAATTTCTTGCTCCAATCCATGGCATGTGAAATAAAATTGAGATCCAAGTTCATACCTGTAAGTGATGAGGATGCTATGATCCTCAAGTGCAACAGCTAACCTTTCTTATCGGCAAGATCGGTCGGACCAAAAGCACACGAATCGTGCAATGTCGTTCCCTTCTGTAGAGAGAGAGAGCCACTACCCTCTTTTCCTTGTTCAGTAGATTGTGTTTTTAGTAGGCCAAAACACACACACATAATATAATTATAGGATGAGGGCAGGATACTCCTCTTGTGCTTAATAAAATGGCCCAGCCCATTATGGGTCCAAATTAATCATATAGCACCAGGCTCACACTTAACAAAATACATACTAATAAATTAGGTGCACCAAAATGACCCATTACAAAATGGTGATCACTAACCAAATGGGTCTAAACAAATACTCCGATAAATTTGATAGTCGAACTAATCCGGAACCTTTTAACATAAATGAAATTTGCTAGTCCACAAAATTGGAATAAATCTAACATTCTCCCACTTGGACAGCATAAATCATTATGTAAGGCACGAAAGTGCTTTATAACAATATAAGCAATCATATATCCGGATTAGCCAATAAGTGGCCACAACATAAACTATCAAATGTGAGTCAGCACCCAAAACCATTCCTGTGTCCATAAGGGGTACATAAGAATTCAATCATGTAAGTCAATGCATCGACAGGATACAAAGCACACAACCAAACACTTACAACCCATGACACAATTGGTAGCATGGAAGTGTGGTGTGGAAAATATACAAAAGGTGATCAACATATTAATATCCACAAGATCCATGTGTCCACCCAAGACACTGTGCCTACTGAGATTGGATCAAAATATCTCATATTCTAGCACCAATAATGCCATAATTAACAAAATTGCGCGCCCAACAAAATATGGCAATAGACATTGATCACAACATGCATGCAAAATTCTCGAGAGTATGATCAACCAAAAATAACACCATTAACACAGTAGCGGCTAATTACAATATACAAATCTCCCACTAAGCAAAATCAACAGAAGACTCAACTAATCCCATATGAGTCGCATGCTCTTGAAACACTTTATGAGCTAAACCTTTAGTTAGTGGGTCAGCCAACATTTGCTCTGTGAAAATGTGTTCAACATTTATAAAACTGTAGCAGAGTTATCACAAAATATCTTTAGTGGTTTCAAAATGGAATCAACAATTTCAAACCCAAGAAACAAAATTGCACAGCGGAAATGCATGACAAGTAGCTTCACAACAAGCTATGTACTCTCCCTCCATAGGTGATGTAAGTGTCTGTTTGACACTATCTCAAGATACAGCTCCGTCTGCCATCATAAACACATAACCAGAGGTAGATTTTCTGTTGTCTATACAACTAGCATAATCAGCATTAGTGTATCCAACCACATTCAGAATATTGGCGCATCGGTAAGTAAGCAAAAAAACTTTGGTACCCTTTCACAATAGGTGCTTTTCCAAGAGAACAGCCTGAACAGGACTGCATGATAAACCTTCTCAAAATTCTGTCAATGAAGGTTTTCTGAGACAAGCCAAGAATACCATTTGTTCTATCACGAAGGATTCGGATACCCAAAATATAAGATGTCTCACCAAGATCCTTCACACCAAATGCATAAAGAATAATTGCTTCGTCTCAATCAAAAGAGCAGTGTCATTAGGAGTGAGTAGAATATCATTGACATACAAGACAAGAAAAATATAACTACTCCCATTGACCTTCAGGTATATACACTGATCTGCAATATCCTCCTTAATGCCACAAGGAGGGACAATCTCATCAAACTTCAAGTACCATTGTCGCAAAGCTTGTTTAAGTCCATAAATGAATTTCTTAAGTTTGCATATCACGCGCTCCTTACCATTTGCCACAAAACCATTAGGTTGCACCATATACACATCTTCAGATAAATTTCCGTTCAATAAGGTTGTTTTCACATTCATCTGATGTAGCTCTAAATCGAAATGAGCTACTAAAGCCATGACTATCCGAAAAGAGTTTATGGTGAAAAAAAAAAAAGGTGGCTTAAAGACCCATTTACAACAAATTGGTTTCCAACCATCAGGTAACTCAACTAAAAACCCATACTTCATTTTGGTCATTGATGCCAACTCATCATGCATAGCATCTATCCAATATTGAGAATTAAAGCTACCAATGGCATCATCAAAAGTGACTGGGTCAGAAGGCATACTAACATTATATTCATGCTCTTGCAAGTAAAAGATGTAGTTATAAGAGATTGCGGACCTGCGTGCCCTTTCTGATCTTCTCAACAGAATGTCTGAAGTACCCTCATAAATAATAGGTTCCATGGGAAAATTAGGTTCCTAATGAGGAACACCCTCTTGCTCAATTGGTGAAGGGACAATTACAAGTGATGGAACAAGAGGTACTAGAAATATCACACAGTCCTCCTTAAAACACAATCTTGCGTGGTGTAGAACCATCAACCTTATCCTCAAGAAAAACAGCACAATCGAACTCAACAATTCTGGTAGTGTGAGAAGGGAATAAAATCTAGAGCCTCTCGAGCCAATGCAATAGCTAACAAAATATCCGCTACTAGTATTAGCATCAAGCTTTTCAACTGCGGACCCCACGCACGAAAATAGCGCAAGCCAAGTTTCTCGCCAACCCAAAACTGATATGAAGTTTTAAGAACAGATTTGCTACGCACTTGATCCAAAATATATGCAGCGGTTTTCAGTACTTCACCCCAGAAGAATTCTAGAAAAGAAGAATTGTGAAGCATACAACGCACCATATCCATTAGATGCCACAAATCCGACAAAAGAGGCATTTTCCTTTAAAACCTTCAGCCTTAGCATTTACATTTTCAGGATCACATTGCTTAATAGACCTGTCCATAGTGTATTCCATAATCATGACACAAGTACGATTAGAATGCTCCCACCTTTCATAATAAGCTTTTATGGCAGCAGAACTTACAGCAGTAGGTTTAGGTGGTGCTTTCTCCCTTAAAGCCAAAACCAAATTCATAATGGCCAAGTTCATCATAAACGACTCATTCCAATCCTCTCAATTGGTCTCATTTAGTGTTTTGATGGCAGACATGCTGAGACAAACTAGGATTGAAAGATGAAGAAATAATAACCACGTTTACTAAGCATGTAAAAACGAAAGCATGCTTATCAAAAATTTCTTCACTTCACCAGCTACAAAAGTTCTACTAGAGTCTTAAATCACAAGACTAGTAAGACTCTTACGTAGGACAAAGCAGAACAATTAAATATAACGACTTAAAATGACCCACTACCGACAGGGTAAAATTGAGTCACCAAATGCAATATAGTTAATTGTTCTCTTTATCGTTCAAAGCATCCTTCTAAACAATGATTTACCGATAGGGTAAAGTCATAGCCAGACTATATGGACCTTTGTTAATCTCAACAATATCGCCATAATCAACATAAGTGGCGTTCAAAGAACAATTTTTGATAACCAGTAAGGATGAAAAATATTACCCACTTTAGCACTTAAAAACTGGTTATTAAACCAATTTAAAATGGTACTTTGATTTGTTTATCCAAACAATAGCTTTTAAAAGGATGAAACAGAAAAGACGGGGAGGTGCAACAGTCAACAGGTTTCACCACCCTTATTTTCGTCAAAGATTAGACCAATCATGTCCTCCAAAATTTGGTAAAGCCGTTGCTATTATTACTACCATAGAAAAACGTGTTCTCCTTTAACAACAGACAAAGAACACCAAAATTCATTTGGCAACAAGTTCAGTAAATGACAAAAGGAGGAAAGGAGGAAAGCCCCCATCTTTCTCAAAATCACGCCAACACACCATGGATACTAACAGATGGTAAGCTCTCTTCATACTTCATCAAGTATTAAACAAAAGGAGTATAAATGTCTAGCAAAAGCCCTTTCAAAAAACCAGAATATAAAAAGACAGTAGTTTTGAAAAGAAGCAGACAAACCGCGACGGGAAGTCCGTGACATGCAACAGTCAAAAGGTTTCATCACTTCCCTTTCGTCTAAAGATTAAACACTTCAAGCATTTAACTAAAGCCAACATCGGTTACAAAAGAGACCAAAATAGGCTTGAACAGCTTCGAGAAAAAAATGTCGGAAAAAAGACAGGAGCACAAAAGGGGTTTTCAGCCCTTCTCCTTTTCCTTTTTATTTTTATTTTTAATCAACGCAGAAAACTTGTTCTCTTGTAACAATAAACAAGCTACACCAAAATTAGCTTGCAAAAGACAGATTTACAGCTTTAATGGAAGAAGACGAAACAGTAACAGGAGGTGCAACAGCCAACATATTTAACACTTCCACTACTTTCTTCAAACATTAAACAAATGGAGCATTTAAATTATATCCACAATCTGTGACGAAAGGGCAACACAAAAAAGAGAAGGAGATGAACAGTTGTCGGCAAATGAGGAAAAGTAAAAATGGGTCTCCTCGCCTAAAACCTTCGATTGGCAGTCATTCATCCAACAATCAACATAAATACGAATCAAATTCGCAATCACAGCACATGAATCGAAGAGCAAGTAGCTCTGATACCAATTGTTAGAATTTTCACAGTTACAAGTCCTAATTTCTTGCTCCAATCCATGGCATGTGAAATAAAATTGAGATTCAAGTTCATACCTGTAATCTATGATACACGGATCCATGTTTTTGGGCGAAGTACCCGTGTCGACACGACACGACACGGGTATGGGTACGGGTACTCGTGCCGGATTCGTGGGAATAATCGGACACGTTCAAAGATTATGGTGATAGTGAAGACTGAAGAGTGAAGACAGAATAAAAAAAAGCTTGAGGATTCGATGAACTCTACCTCCAAATCTCTAAATGGGCTTTTCTGGTGGTGCTTGTGTGAGGATATGGATGCTCCGGCTTTCTTTTTGAACGGCCATGGCTGCTGCTCTGTCTCCGTTTTTTCCGATCTCGTGCTGCGGCTGCTGCTCTGTCTTTGTTTTTTCCGATCTTGGGCTGCGGCTGCTGCTCTCTGTGTTTGTTGCGATCTCGTCGAGAAGGATAAAGGGGTCAGGAAGGTATGAGAACCATTTATTTTTCCACGTGGCAGCAGATCAACATATGGAGGCTTAAATTTTTTTTCTTGTTGTGATCAGATTTTCGGATGTATCATGATTCATGAATGGACGATCCCCAAAAAAATTGTAGCGCCTTTGTCCTATAATTTTTGTCCGATCCGCAAAACAAAACTACAAAATAATACATTGCTTTCAAGAAAAAATTAAATTTTTTTTATAAGTTAAAAAGAACTCGTCAAAATCGCAATAGTGGAGTACAGTAGTACTATTTTTCAAAAAAGTAATGATGGATTGGCGGGAGAGGCTTTTTTCGCACCCCTAACAAGTAACAACACCCTCCTTCGAGCCCACCCCATCCCCGCCTTGCCCCTCCCCAGTTTTAGGAGTTTTTTTAGTTTCTTTTTAGTTTTATTTTTAAAAGACTTTAATTACTCTTGTTTTTTTTACTTTCACTATTTTTTTTACTAAGACTTTAATTATTGTTTTAGTTTTTTTTTACTTTAATTATTGTTCCAAATTTTAATCTGTTTGAACGGGTGGAAAGATTTTAGTTTTTTATCATTTTCTCCTAAATGATCATAATTAAATTTTAACTCTAAGATTCTCGTTGATTAGCCTGTTTTGATTTTACAACTTTCTTAGAGCTAATCAACGAAAGTCCTAAAATCAAAATTTAATTATGACAATTTAGAATAAAATAATCAGAAAACTAAAATCTTTCCACCGGTTCAAACGAATTGAAATTTGGAACACTTAATTTTTAACCTCTTTAGACAGTTTATATATTAAAAAAATATGGTTAAAAAAATTAAGCTTCCAAATTTCAATCCGTTTGATGCGGTGGAAAGATTTTAGTTTTCTGATTATTTTATCCTAAATGGTCATAATTAAATTTTGACTCCAGGACTCTCATTGATTAGCCTCTAAAAAAGTTGTAAAATCAAATATCTTTTAGGGCTAATCAACGAGAGCCCTAAAGTCAAAATTTAATTATGACCATTTAAGATAATATGATCAAAAAACTAAAATCTTTTCACTGGTTCAAACAGATTGAAATTTGGAACACTTAATTTTTTAATCTCTTTAAACAGTTTATATATTAAAAAATATGGTTAAAAAAATTAAGCTTCCAAATTTCAATCCGTTTGAACCAGTGGAAAGATTTTAGTTTTCTGATCATTTTATTCTAAATGGCCATAATTAAATTTTGATTCTAGAACTCTCGTTGATTAGCCCTAAGAGATATTTGATTCTACGACTTTCATAGTGTCAAAAATTCACTATGACTATTGAAGATAAAATGATAAAAAAATTCCACCGATTCAACCGGATTAAAAATCGGAACATTAAAATAATATTAAATAAATAAAAGAGAAAAAAGATACAGAATATAAACATTATTATGTAAATAAAAGAAAAGAGAAAATGGGTTCGATATTTCTAGGATGCGTGGGGGTATATTCGGAAGAGGGGAGGTGGGGTTAGGGGTGCATGTGTCGGGGGGTGCGAGAAGAGATTTACGTTGGCGGCCAAATGTTTACTGCCATGTGAATAATATTTAACTCCACTCCCAAATCCCAATACACACTCAAAATACACATCCACCGTTCATATGGGTATGAGGTCCATACAAATTATTTGGGTATGTATTTGAGTGTAGAGGTAGAATTATTGAAAAAAAAATCTCGGCGAAAGCAACTTGCACAATCTTTTTATTTTTTTTGATGGTCAAGAGTAAGGATAATCAAGCCTGCTTATGCACACCTTAATTAGAATCGATTTAGGGGCAAGTACCCCCAGACCTCGAACTTGGGCAACAGAAATAAACTGTAATTCCAATGTAATCTTAATTTTATTTATTTTTTACTTTCATATCCTTTTATTTTTTAGTATGATTTAATAGTAATGGACAACCAAATTTGAAATAAGGTTTGGACAACCCAAACATCAGAGTCGATAATTTCATCTCCGGTTCAATAAAAAGCAAGCATCCAAGCCATAAGTAGGGAAAATTATTAGGTACTTCCAGTGTATACACCATCCTATCACATAAAATGTGAGACCACACAAGATCCACCTGCAGGCCTCACATTTTATGTTAGAGGAGGGTGTATTCACTGGAAGTACCTAATAATCTCTCAATAACTATAAAGTAATAAAAAATTATTTTTTTTGGTGCTTCACTCCAAAAATCGAACCATGATTAATTGTATGGAGAGCAAAAATCTATCAATCAACTGAATTATTCTTGAGATTTCTTATATACGCTTCCTACTTTACATGTTAGTCATGCCAGTCTCTTCAATAAGTATTAAGTAGTAGTAGTACTACTTGAATACATGTGTATGTCTATGGGATTATATGATTCTCATGCTGTCATGACTCATGCAAATGAATAATTTTTCACACTAAAGAGTCCTTACATCGAAACACTCCCGAGTTCCGTGTACTGATTTTTCTGATTAACCTGAAAAAAAAAAAGAAGAGACTATCGTGTATTTAGGGTGCATTCTTGTGAACTTAATTATTTTTTACTTATTTCAGTATTTTATACTTTTTGTAATTTTTTTTAGCTTTTCATCGTAATTTTTTGGATTAATCATTCGTCTCGACGAGAGAAATAGGAAAAGTATAAAAATATAGACCGATGTTGAAAAAAATTCAAATTAGACAACGGTCAAATAAAATAAGTTTAGTCAAAATTTGACCGGCGTCTTATTTGAATTTTTTTCAATATCGGTCCATATTTTTATACTTTTCCGGTTCCTCTCGTCGAGACAAACGATTAATCTCAAAAATTACAACGAAAAACTAAACAAAAAATAAAAAATACTGAAATAAGTCAAAATTAATTAAGTTCACAAGAATGCACCCTTATACAATTTGTTTTTTTTTAATGAGATTCACATTTATTTATTTTTAAAATGAAAAATTACACACAATAATTTCACCAAAAGACCAAAAATGAAGTAAATTTGTCGAAACAAAGAGTGAAAATCAATACTCTTTCTTTTTGAATTGGATATATTTATACAGTTCAACTACAGGTACAGACCAATAGTGTTTCAATAAGAGAAATTGCTAGTTTATTTAAAGCATCCCTTTGAAAAAATAACTTTGTTACCAAAAAAAGAAAAGAAAAGAAAAATTAACTTTTAAATGTGATAATTCTAAGTACTAGATCCATTTCTAATTCTGGACCGACAATTCTGAGAAAGCAAACATTAAATTGATATTTTAGTAGGATATTTTATAAAATTATCGGTACTGAGGGTTGGTACCCATAGATATGTAGAATATTTCTATAAGTGTTTAATACAAATATATGCTTTGTAAACAATTTAATATGAGATACTACTGTACCAAAAAAAAGGATTGTACCATTTATTTTCAATATAAAATGATAGCACTACATAAAAAAGTCAGGACTTCTTTTGAGAAATTTTGCCTTAAGTGTTTGAACGTAAATATTATCCAATTAAAAAAAGTTTGAAAGTATTAAAAAAAGTTTGAAAGTTTGCCTTAGGGGCCTTGATTTTAATAGAAAAGAAAATAATAACACAAACTTACATGAATTGGGTAAATAAAAATGGTCTAAATGGTTTATTTTGTAAATTGAATTAGGATTCTTGATTCCTCTTGTCTTTATTCAACAAAATTCAAAATTCGTGAGGCTTTTTGGCTTATTTTTCGTCATTATTCAAAAAAATTCAAAATTCAATGATAATTTTAATTGTTATTTGACTTTTTAGGAAGAACATAGCCTACATATAGTATTAACGTAGACAATAGATAATGCATTGAAACATGTTACCCCTTTATTCTATAACATTGGTTACCAAACTATATATACAACAAATGAGTGTGATAATCCGGGGGGGGGGGGAGATAAATAGGGAGAGAGATAGAGGGTGAGAGTATCATACAGAATAACATCAACATAATTCTAAGCGATCAGCATTTTGTTATATATATACATTTGAATCAAATAATCTCCAACATATGGAGAGAGAGATTCATAAAGAGTAACATCAATATGTAAGTCTAAAGACTCTAAACAATTCTCTTATCGCCGTCGTTCTTATTGTGTGTGAATTATTCGATCATTTCACTCAGATAATCTCAAACACAATACTAGGTATGGTGCTTTAAGGAAGATAACTACCTCGTAATCTCGGACACAGAGGTGTTATCTTCTTTGATGTAGCAAATAGTGCACCAATTCATTGAACGAAACCATTCATTTTATAGACAATTAAACAATTCATTAAATTCAAAATTAATTGTTCTATATAGATAATCTCGATGTATCGTGGACTTGCCTCGGAATGCATATTGATGATCGAGGCCATTCATTTCATATATAATTAATCCAATTCATTGAACAGAAAAAATAATTGTGCTTATAGAGATATGATTTTTGAAGGAAAAAATTGTCTATCTATATAAATAGTCATTTAAGGATAAACTTTGAGTAACCATACTCCATAATTCATACTATCAATCATTCCGACCAAAAAAACCCATTCATATCAAATGTTTTTAAAGTTTTTCTTATCAGGGGTAGAGCATAGAATCTGGTTTTCAAAAAAAGCATAGAATCAATCATGAATGTATGACATCCATACAATGCTCATGCCATATGAATACACTCCAAACACGAGAGGATTGGACCATACCTAATTGTCCTGTGCATTTAATGTCCATGGGGAGTCACAAGCCAATTATCCCGCCAAAAAAAGGCCAACAAGGCTCTGTTTTTTTTTATCCGAGCAAGGTTCTGTTTATTTACACAATTAGCTTACTCAGCCTCATCCCCTCACCAGTACTCACACTCCAAATAAATTCTACCACACATTTATTACTCTTTGAACTGGGGTTTATATACTTATAAAAAAAACACAGCCTTTACAAACACTTCTCTTGCATGTCTCTAATCATGTCTTCTTCACAAGCTTTTGCAAGAGAAAAACAAAAAGGGAAATAGAAGGTCAATGATCGTCCAAAGACAAATCAAGGGTTTGCATTTGATGATAAACCCTTGTGGAATCATGTAAAAGTTATTAATGTGGCTGCGAGTGGAGGTGGAAATAGAATTTGGTCTTGCAATTGCTGCAGCAAGGTAGTAACCGGTTCATACACCAAAGTCAAGGGTCATCTATTGAAGATTCCTAGCTCTAATGGGGAGGCTTGCAAAATTATTTCAGATGCAGTATTTGATGCAATAAAGAGGGAACATGCACAAGCTGAAACTAGAAAGGCCCAACAAGAATTGAATGCAAAAAACAAAGCAGCGTATGTCTCTCTACCCAAAGGATCTGATCTTGCCCATCGAAAGAAACGCAAGGGGATGGCTCCACAAGGTCCTTTACCTGATGCATTTAATGCTACTCAGAGAGATGTTGCTGATAAAGAAGCTACACAAATGTTTTTTGCCAATGGGTTACCATTTAACTTTGCTTGGTCTCCATACTTCAGGAAATACTCTCTCACTCTTGCAAATAGTAAACTAGCTGGTTATCGTCCCTCTTCGTATGATAGGCTTCGAATAACTCTGTTATCACAAGAAAAAGAGCATGTCAACAAACTACTCCAACCATTCAAAGATACATGGAGAAAAAAAGGAGTTTCGGTGTGCTCAGATGGGTGGTCCGATACACAACGTAAACCGCTCAGTAACATTATGGCAGCATCAGTAGGGGGAGCAATGTTTATTAAAGCCATTGATTCGAGCGGAAACACAAAGGATGTAGAGTATGTTGGAAGTTTGTTCATGGAAGCAATCAAACATATAGAAGAAGAACACGTGGTTCAAATAGTGACTAATAATGCAACGAATTACAAGGCAGCTGGCTTGAGCATTGAAACCAAATTCTCACATATATTCTGGACTCCTTGTGTGGTGCATAGTCTGAATTTGGCCTTGAAAAGCATATGTGATCCAGGAGCAAAATCACCACACTATGCCCAATGTAAGTGGATCGTAGACTTGGTTTCGAAGGTTAATGATATTCGTAACTTTGTTCTAAACCATAGCATGGCAAATTATATTTTCAATCAATACTCAGATTTGAAACTATTGAGTGTGGCTAAAACTAGGTTTGCCTCTAGCATTATAATGGCCAAAAGGATAGTGGCAGTTAGGAGTTCTCTTGAAAAAATGGTTATGGATGCAAATTGGAAAGTATATAGGGCTGGTGGAACCACTGTGGCTAAAAAGAAAGCTCGAGATGTGAAAAAATACATTGTTGATGAGGATGATGATTTTTGGGATAACTTAGAATATCTTTTGAAATTCACGGAACCGATCATTGATATGTTAAGGAAAGTTGACATGGACATTCTTGTTTTGCATCTAATATATGACATGTGGGATTCGATGATTGAGAATATGAAAAATATCATATTTGAACATGAGCACGAAGACATACTTGTTGGCCATCACCCCTTTTTTGATGTAATTCAACAAATTTTGGAGAGTAGATGGAACAAGAGTAACACTCCTTTACATTGTATGGCTCACTCATTAGTCCCAAAATACTATTCTAATGCTTGGTTGCAAAGTGCTAAAGGAGTTCCTCGGGTATCAACACATGAGGATCGAGAGGTCTCATTAATGAGAGCTCAATGCTTTAATCGGTTATTTCTTGATACTAACGATTTGCGCCAAGTTTACATGGAATTTGGAGCCTATTCTAGTGGTTCTGGGTATTTTGAACAAGCTCATGTAATTTATGCAAGAAGATATAAGGAACCCATTTCATGGTGGGCCAATCATGGGGCTTCAACACCACTCCTACAAGCCTTGGCATTTACTCTACTTTCGCAGCCAGCTTGTAAAGACCCGATATTTTTTTTAAATAAAAAAATAAATAATAATAATAATAAT
>BPLS01032088.1:1402-19398 GCA_019656275.1 Rhododendron kiyosumense
CTGTGCGCCGGTCTGTGCACCGTCCGATCTGTTCCCATTGAAGGGTTCTTCTTGAAATTTGCAAACGAGTTTTATGTTCTCAAACATTTATAGTTTTCATATGGGTTGGAAAATGTATGAAGTTCTAATGTCTGGAGAAATTTTATTTTATTTTCGTAGATAGTTTTGGCTCCCCATTGGAATAAGTTCAGTTTTTAATTGCATATATTCCAAATCTAATTGAACAAACATAACAGTGTATAACTTATTGATATATACCCAATCGCCCCAAGGAAAATAACTTGGTGCATGTGGTCAATAATCAATTACTGTAGTTCTTTAAGTTCTAAACACAGTGGGTCAAGCAACTTAATACACCTCGTCACATTATGCCATCCTTTTCTTCTTTTTTTTTGGCCAGGCAATAGAATCTTAGGGGTTACCAGGTTAGCAGTTACTTGTTATTGATAACAACGGAAGTCGAGCATCTCTTTCATGAGAACTAGAATTTAGGACTGTTCCTTTAGAAGGGAGGGTAACGAACCAACCACACTAGAGATGTAGCATTCATTAGACCATTCTTTAGAAGATGTCATTCCAAATATTTTACTGGTCACATCAAGTGACTCACTTGGCACTAGTGCGTAGAAAATTGAAGTCATGCAAGTGGGGCATGCGATTTTGATAGCACGAGAGAGAAGCTGCATCAGCGGCTGCTATTGCGATGACTAATGTGGCCAGTAGCTAGCTTAAGTGCCCTACAATGTAAATGTAATACTCCAGTAGCTAGCTTAAGTGCCCTGTTCTTATAATGTGGCCAAAATGCACAACCTACTGTTGTACTAGAAACAAGTGCACACTAACAATGACTAAACTTTTTCTTTCTTTCTGTGTGCTAATTGTACTGGTGAGTGATGACGTTCTGCAAGGAAAATAAATACTAATGGAAATGGAAATTTGCAGCTGTGATGGTGGTTTTGGTTTCAATATTTTCAATAGTGCTCGGGATTATATTATTTCGCAACTTTGTGATGATTTAAATTGCGTTGTGTATCTCGTATGACTCTAAGTTTATTTAAAGTACTTCGTTTACCAAAATAATAGATTTGGTACTTCTATCATGTATTGGTTGTCTTTCACGTACGATTGCTGATTACCACGCTATTAGGCAGCATGTAAACGAGCCAGGTGGCCAGAACCGAGATTGGTGCCACATGGAACCGATCTACTTGGCACCAACGTGGACTCGTCACCACTGCACGTCACATTCTATGATCCGACCCGACGCCTCGTTCTGCCCATGAAACCACAGGCTAAACGGCCCATACGGCCATGTGTGGGCGTTGGCTGTCGGACTGCTTGGACCTTCAACAGATTGGGCCTATTCGGAAAGTCCGGGTACAGGGCCGGCCAGGGGTAAGCCCCGCAAGCCGGCCAACTAGGGCAACCCCCGGCAAGGGGCAACAAAAAAAAAATCTATTGTATGTATACAAAAAAAATTAGAAATCCAGAACAAAATATATTTTGGGCCAACCAAGCGGAAAGTTAAGCTTGGGCAACCCAAATGTCGGGTCCGGCACTGTCCGGGTAGAAGACCCGCCATCGAGCCCACTACATCAAGAAATAGAGGAAACTGGGAACCAACGTTGTACAACTTGGCAACCAAAATACTTTTGGGAAAATGACGGCCAATAACGTGTTTTGATAATTAATATCCTCCAAGGATATATTCAGCATTAACAAATGTTCTCAGCATGTCCTCGGCGGGTATTAATTAACCAAACACATCTTGGGCCGTCATTTTCCCTTTCTCAAAGCCTACTTGTGGGAGCCCAATTAAAGTCAAACCAAAACTCTGTTTGAACAGACCCCAAAGAAGTTGATAATACAAATTAATATTTGGACGCAAGGCCAGCTCATGGGGTAAGCCGGGAAAGTGGTCGCTTCTGATCCCCGAATTTTGGTCCAAAATTGAGGCTTCACTGTAATATAATTTACATATTAATATTAGAATGTTTCTCAATAAAAACAAAATTGTATCTTATTTTCTTAAAAAACTCTTGCAATAATATCTTTTTACATTTATATTGTCATAATTGTATTCTTTTAGTTTGATTTTTTTTGCTATTTTTGTACTTTTATCATTCTTTTTAAAAAATTCATAAATATGTAAAGGGCTCAATATAAGGAATTCGCTTCGAGCCTCCAAAATATATGAGCCGGCCCTGTTGAGAAAGTTTTAAACCTAAAATCTTAATAGGAAGCAAACTCCTAGGTCACAAGACAATGCCTTAGGATTTGCAACCAAAATACAAAAATAGCTACTGGAATAATTGCTTTCTCTGATACTCGAAGTACATGAAAAGTATACTGCAGCATTTGATCATAGATGGCTATGTTTCGGCGAAAATTATAAAGACACCGAACCGCTGTGCACAGACCAGCACACGAGCCTACTCCGGATCCTATACGAATAATCCAACATTTAAATTGGAAGATCGAATCAAGCTCCTTCACGTATCGGATTGAGCTGATTTTTCATCCAGTCACTCGTAAAATTATTAAATTATTAAGAGAATAACTTTATTACAAATTATTAAATTATTGATACTGAATTTTTTTAAGAGAATAACTTTATTACATAGCTTTCCGTGAACAAACGTTTACAGAGTCAAATCACGCGTGTCCAAAGTGTAGTGGACGGTCCTGATTTGTTTAAAATCTTCCGGCGAATAATTTTTTTAAAATGCAGACTGTCCAATACCAAAACAGACGGCTGAAATCGTGCAACTCCGCAAACGATTCATGGCTCCTCCCTCTTTTTTCAAACTCCCAATCGCCCCAAGGAAAATAACTTGGTGCATGTGATCAATAATCAATTAGTTCTTGACCCCTGTATGTGGGCATTTGTTTTCTCATATTTTGGCAAGTTGTGCAAGTTCTAAACAAAGTGAGTCAAGCACACTTAATACAGCTCATCACATTATGCCATCTTTATTTTTGTTTTTGCCAGGCAATAACATCTTAAGGGTTACCCGGTTAGTTGTTACTTGTGGGTGATTACGACGGAGGTCGACTGGTCGAGCACCACTTCTATGAGGACATCTTCCATGAATAGGACTGTTCCCTTAGAAGTTAGAAGGGAGAGTAACGAACCAACTATACTAAAGGTGTGGTATTCATTATGCCATCCTTGAGATGTCATTTCAAACTTTTCATTATGCCATCCTTGAGATGTCATTTCAAACATTTTATTGGTCACTAGTTCCCTCACTTGGCATTAGTGAGTAGAAAATTGAAAAGTCATGCAAGTGGTGTGTGCGATTTTGATAGCATGAGAGAGAAGCCAAATCAGTGGCTGCAATTGCGATGACAAAAAATTGACGATTATCGAAAGTTCAGAAAATCATACAAAATCTATAGTAATTGCATTCAATATCAGTTCAAGACACAAGGCTCGAGCCATGTTTTGACTCGTTGATTGATCCGATGATCCATCTCTCCCAATACCCATAGCACATAAACAGGCACTCAAAACAAAAGCATTAGAGATTTCAAGAAGTAGACAAATCACACAAAGAAAGAATGCAGAAAGGTACTAGGAAACATGAACTCAGTTCTACTCCATTAAAATAGATCTACAATTGTTTATTTACCTCGGTCAATAAACCCTTTCAAGGATTCTGAATAAAGTTATAAGATATCCTCAAAATTTAGTGGTTCGTCACTTTCACAAGGTCGACTTCACGGGTCCTAATTAGGATGTCTTCTAATTAATCTACACGTAATCTTATGGTGCGCTTATATTGGCCCAGGCACCTGAGTTAATTGGGAAAAAAAAAAAAGGCATGATCATATCTTAGAAATTAAGTACGTTAGCATAAGGAGAGGTCATCAAAGTGTCAAGCCATGGGCTTCTTAGCTGCGTCCAAAGGGGGTCCTGGGTCCAGTCCATATTAAACTTGGGCACTTGTAGCTCTGTCAACTGCAGAGAAGCAGCATTGTATGTCTTGGTAGTAACAGACTTTGGAAGCTGACATCATTGTATTTCGTCATCGTCGTGTGGATCTCATTTTGTAAAAGACGGTCCTGTAACTAACTACTCCTAAATTTCCATATTGATTAAAGTTGTAACTATCTAAACTTAAGGATCTGTTTGTAAATTAAACAGGTGGAAAACTCTTTTGGGTAACATATATGTTAAGCGAGACTATTTTATTGAAAATGTATTGTTTAATTATGTTGAAAATCGAGGGCGTGACAAAAACTCTTGCAATAATATCTTTTTACATTTATATTGTCATAATTGTATCCTTTTAGTTTGATTTTTTTTGTTACTTTTGTACTTTTATCATTCTGTTGAAAAAAATTCATGAATATGTAAAGGGCTCAATATAAGGAATTCGTTTCGAATTTCTAAAATATATGAGCCGACCCTGCTAAAAAAGTTTCAAACTTGAAATATTCATAGGAAGCAAACTCCTAGGTCATAATCCAATCCGCTGGGATTTGCAACCAAAATACAAAAATACTTGCTACTGGAATAATTGCTTTCTCTGATACTTGAAGTAGATGAAAAGTGTACTGCAGCATTTAATCATAGATGGCTACGTTTCATCGAAAATTATAGGACTGCTCAAAAAATCCGGTGAACCGTGAAATTGGTCCGGACCGAATCGAACCGTACCTTTTAGATTTTGTCCGTGGATTAATGGTCCGGACACGGATTGAAAAATTAGAAAACCGTGACTCGCGGTTTGATCCACGGATTTTCATTACAAAACCGTAGATTAACCGAACCGGACCGTAAGATATTTATTTTATATAAATAATATATGTGTGTGTATTTATATAATAAATTATTAGTAATGTTAACACTTTTTCCCACCAAATTTAGTGTTTTATCTTAATAATGGAATATAGTGTAAATGTACATAAAATATAGGGAGTAAATCGTAATTTTTTCGTAAAAATTACGGGTAACCTTAGGTGAGTTTTAGTAGTTCGTTTCTTTTCCGGTTCTTTTATGTTATGTAATGTACTATAATGATACAATTCTATTAGTGTTTTATATTCTTTTGAATTTAATTTCTGAAGTAAGTCTTTGGTAGTTTATGTAACAAGTACTTTCTGATGGTGTTAAATTTAATTCTGAATGTAACATTATTCCTTTTTATTGGGGGATATATGTTTGAGCTTTATTTTTGCTAAAATCCGTGGACAAAACCATAACCAATCCACGAGTCACGGATTGGATTGGAACCGGACCGTAAGACTTTTGGTCCGGACACGGATTTCATTTTGTAAAAACCATGACTACTGGTTCGGTTCTCAAATTCCTAGAAATCGATCCGAACCGGACCGCGAGCAGCCCTAAAAAATTATAAAGAAACCAACTCGCTGTGCACAGACCGGCACATGGGCCCACTCTGGGCCTATGCAGATAATCCGACATTTAAAATGGATGATCGAATCAAGCTCCTACACATATCGGATTAAGCTGATTTTTCATCCGATCACTCAAAAATTTATTAAATTGTTGAAGAGGTCAGATTATCCGTGCAAGATCCGGAGTGGGCTCCGTATGCCAGTATGTGCACCATCTGGTCGGTCCCATTAAAGGGTTCTTCTTGAAATTTGCACACGACTACACGAGTTTTATGTTGTCGAACATATAGTTATCATATGGGTTGGAAAATGTATGAAGTTCTGATGTCCGGAGATTTTTATTTTTTATTTTTTTGTGGTAGATAGTTTTGACTGCCCATTTAACAACCCTAACTGTGTATAACTTATTGATACTGAATTTTTTCAAGAGAATAACTTTATTACGGAGCTTTCCGTGAACAATCGTTTATAGAGCCAAATCGCGTGCGTCCAAAGTGTATAGGACGGTCTGGGATTTTTTTAAAATCTTCCAGCGAATAATTTTTTTAAAATCCAGACCATCCAATACCAAAACAGACGACTGAGATCGTGCTGTTCCGCAAACGATTCATGGCCCCAAGGAAAATAAATTGGTGCATGTGATCAATAATCAATTAGTTCTTGATCCCTGTATGTGGGCATTTGTTTTCTCATATTTTGGCAAGTTGTGCAAGTTCTAAACAAAGTGAGTCAAGCACACTTAATACACCTCAGCACATTATGCCATCTTTATTTTTGTTTTTGCCAGGCAATAGGATCTTAAGGGTTACCGGGTTAGTTGTTACTTGTGATTGATTACAAAGGAGGTCGAGCACCTCTTCTATGAGGACCTCTTTCATGAATAGGACTGTTCCGTTAGAAGGGAGATTGTTCTGTTGGAAGGAAGAGTAACGAACCAACTACACTAAAGGTGTGGTGTTGATTATGCAATCCTTCAGATGATATCATTTCAAACATTTTATTGGTCACTAGTTCCCTCATTTGGCACTAGTGAGTAGAAAATTGAAAAGTCATGCAAGTGGCGCGTGTGATTTTGATAGCATGAGAGAGAAGCCGCATCAATGGCTGTAACTACGATGACAGAAAATTGACGATTATCGAAAGTTCAGAAAATCTTACAAAATCTATATTAATTGCATTCAATATCAGTTCAAGACACAAGGCTCGAGCCATGTTTTGACTCGTTGATTGATCCGATGATCCATCTCCCCCAATACCCATAGCACATAAACCGGCACTCAAAACAAAAGCATTAGAGGTTTCAGGAAGTAGACAAATCACACAAAGAAAGAATGCAGAAAGGTACTAGGAAACATGAACTCAGTTCTACTCCATTAAAATAGATCTACACTTGTTTATTTACCTCGGTCAATAAACCCTTTCAACGATTCTGAACAAAGTTATAAGATATCCTCAAAACTTAGTGATTCGTCACTTTCTTAGGGTCGACTTCACGGGTCCTAATTAGGATGTCTTCTAATTAATCTACACTAATGAACACACATAATCTTATGGTGCGCTTATATTGGCCCAGGCACCTAAGTTAATCGGAAAAAAAAAAAGGCATGATTTTTTTTTTTTTTTTGAATATCTTAGAAATTAAGTACGTTAGCATAAGGAGAGGTCATCAAAGTGTCAAGCCATGGGCTTCTTAGCTGCGTCCAAAGGGGGTCCTGGGTCCAGTCCATGTTAAACTTGGGCACTTGTAGCTCTGTCAACTGCAGAGAAGCAGCAGTATTAATCCCTTTATAATTACCCTCCTCTGCTTCTTCATCTTGATAGTAGATTTTCTGTTGATCCTCTACTATGAATTGGTCTGGACTATGATCTTCATACTCTTTCTTGAATGCCACGTGTTGCACGGCCATTGGCGGCACGAACTCTTCTTCAACATGTGGACTGTAATTATAGGAGATGGTAGTGTCCATTGGTGGTGGTGGTGGTGGTGGTGGTGGTGTTGTTGTTGTGAGTGAATAGGTTAGTGTAGTCTTCCTTTCTTCTTCTTCTATTTGGGCCCTCTGTTCCAACTCCTTCAAGGAGGTTGCCTTTCTGTATATCTTGCACAACACTATGTCCTGCATTTGTTTACATCACATGAAGTTTAGAATGTTGTCAATGGGAAACGGAAAATGTTTCGGACACAGGTGTGTTTGCAGTCGTCCGATGAACAACGTGCTTCTTGTGAAGCCCGTGTGCATCAAACGGTTTCAGACACATCTGTATTGGGAATCTATGTTTATAGTACTACTCATCTTTGTCAGTTCTAGATTGTAGGTCTTGCTAAGAAGTCATCAAGTCAATACTTGATTCAATACTATATGGAAGCAACTAGTGTTCATGGTCTTAAAAAACAGTTTTTAGAAAGTGCTATTTTGAAAATTTTTGATTCTGAAAACAACAGCCGAACAGGAGTAGGAGCCACAACATCTTTCGACACTTTATCAGAAATCGAGGAAGTTAAAAGGAAATCGCTTAAAGATCAGGTAAAAGGTCTTCTTGATTCCTAAAAGCTACTTTTGCACAAAAGTAAGGTCTTCATCGTCAACTTCTTTTACATTTTATTTGGTTGAGATTTTAAAAAGTTATTTTTGAGAATTTGAGGGGTAATGAGTGGAAAGAGATAGAGAGAAAGATTTATTAAAAACTGTGCCGAGAGTTGAGAGTTACTTTCAAAAAGGGCAACTAAACACAGCGTTGAATCATGATTCAGAAATTGAATTCTGATCCTCAAGAAAAGAAAAGAACAGAAAAAAAAACTTTCATCAAACAGAAAGTACCTTTGGTGAGGGGCAATTATCGGGCAAACGATACTCATTCATAACCCAATCAGTTTTGCAGCCCCGGGGCGCCCTCCCCTTGTAAAACACCAGGGTCTTTTTCAGTCCCATCATCTTCTTCGGGTCACTGGAGCACAGTATCTTCCGGTCCGAACCCGTTGCTTTCCAAAACCCAGTGTCAGTGGTCCGGTTCGGCCTCCCGCCGTTTCCCTGCCTTCTGTCCCTCGGCACAAAGAAGTACCACTCTCTCTCCCCAATCTTAGCAAGGCCTGTCACCCATTATGCAAAATATAAATTCATGTAATCGCCTTTTTTTCTCGAATCATAACGGTATGAAACTTAAGTAGCGAAATTTATGTAATGAAATAGAGTAATGCGTTACCGGGCAAGTCCTTGGGATCATGACGGTAGATGTTGAGGAAACCGATTATATCGAAGCTAATTTTCTTCCCGAAAATCGTGTTTCTAAGGTAGAAGCCGAGGAGCTCCTCTTCGGTCGGGTGGAACCGGAAGCCAGGCAATTGATCAATCTGAAATGTTGATTCCTCCATTAATCAGACTAGAATTGGTTTGCAAAAATATATGTTGTCTAGCTGGTAATTAGTACTTGGTTTTGCCTTTTGCTTGTGGGTTTTCCCAGATATCTTAAGGAAACTGAAGCGATGTGGCTGTAACATTAACAAAAACACAAATATAAAAAGCAAACTTTGATGGGTTTATATAGGTGGGAGGAGAAGGGTTGGAAAGTCTTGTATCCCCACAAAATTCTACCAGTCTTTGATTTTGATTTAGGGTAAATTTTAGAAATAGTCCCTCTAGTTTGCATAAATTCTCATTTTGGTCCCTCTAGTACTGATTGTATCAGTCTTAACCTATAGTTTATATTGCGTCTCAATTTCGTCCCTTTTGTTGATGGTAGGCAAAATTGTTATTTCTCCTCTTAAAGAGACTAAATTGAGATTTTGTGCGAACTAGAGGGACTATTTTTTTAGATTTTTACCTTGTATGCCAATTTGAAGGAAATCGATATTTGGTTGTGCTATGTTTCTATCAGATTATTACATATTATTGTGTAACCGCTGTTATACTGTAATTCTCACTTGAAATGGTTTTGTGCGCACACATTCCAGATCATCGTGAGTTAAGTTGACCCTTCCAATGATGGTGATTTTGAGCAATTTATTTCACGTGATTCGGTTGTGCACTTGAAATGGTTGGGTAGTGACATTAAATGGCTTTGAACAATTTCTTTTAATCGGGTGACCAAAAAAAAAAGGAGATTTTAAAAAGTAAGATAAAGTCATCAAAAAGGAAAAGATGGCACAAAGACATTTAACTAAGGGGTTGATTTTTTAAGTTTCTAAAATATTAGTAATTTGTAAAAAAATATATGTTTAAAATATATGTCTAAAATATAATATTTTAGATAGTCCTTTTAGTTTACATAAAATCCCAAGTTCCTCCCTCCATGAGGTGAAATAAAAACTTTGCCCTTCAATACGCTGTCAGTGAGAGGGATGAAATTGAGACGAAATGTACACTAAGAACATCCATAATGTAATAATCAAAAGTTGTCACGTCACCTTTTAATTATCCATTTAAGACATTGTTAAGGTTAGCAACATAGAGGTCCACAATATAATAATTAAAATTGTATAACCAAAACTTATTACGTCACCTTTTCAAACTGCAAAAATCTAAAAACTAAAAACTGTGATAATAATTTGAATAGTTTTTTTGAAAAAAGCAATAATTTTAAAAAAAGAGTTTAGTGAAAATATTAGTTTTTTTCAAAAAGAAAACAATTTTTTTTTGTGTAAAAATGGTTTTGAAAACAGTTTTCAAAATAACAGTTTTTTTAAAACTATTTTTATAAAGTTTCTAAAAAAATTAGTTTTTAAAAATTATTTTTTTGAAAAATTGTTGAGAGAGAAAAGGTTTTGTGTAATGATTAGTGTACTTGATTGAGAAAATGTGAGAACAATTAGATTTGATTATTGGCAAAAGTTGTTAGTTTTGATTATTCAAATGCCAAAATTTAATGAGTTGTTAAGATGTTGCTAAATTTGATTATTACAATGTGAGCACTTTTTTAAGCAAATATTACTAACTTTAGCAACTTTTTGGTTTTGATTATTACATTGCGGATGCTCTAAAGACTTCAAATTGACACTATTAATACTAGAGGGATAAAAATGAGAATTCATGCAAACTAGAGGAATTATTTCTAAAATTTACCCTTTTTTATTTTTACACATTGGAGGTGTCCCCGCACCAAATGAGATGAGACTAATGCACCTAGAACCGGCCGCAAAAAATCAACACCCGCGAAGAGCAATTTGAAGTAGCTATGAGGACGGACCACTGAACTCACCCAGAAAACTGTCCATATGAATTTTCACCTTGCAACCAATTGGCCTATCCTCCAAGATCGAAACTCAGACACTGTGGGAGCAAACCTTATGCCCAGTGGAGACAACCTTCGTTGGGTCAAGTCTTTTGATTTGACAAGGGAGGAATAAGGGTAGGGAAATTGGTGGCTCCACACGGTTATTCCGTTCTTATTATAATTGACAGAGATTCATGATGATGGTGACACAGAGATCAACACGTCTTGGGTCTTTTTGCTTGACCATTTTCTTCCTTCTTTTTTTTTTTTTTTTGTAGTTTTTAGTACTTGACAAGTCATTTTCATGGGAATTTTCTGGGCAAATTTTCTCTTTGAAAAATTCTGTGGAGCGCAGAGCCCATTCCACTTTTGTTAAAAGTGATTTTTTTAAAAAGAAGGTAAATTTTAAGGTCAAAAATCATGCGTTTACGTAAATAATTTTTGTACCAATATGAATTTTGTTTGATAGATCTCATTGAGATCTTTTAAACGGTGCAAAAAAAATTAAAAAATTATTTTTCATTTTCGTTATATTTGAATTTGAAATTACCTTCTTTTTAAAAAAGAAGATTTTTAGAAAAAACGGAACGGGGTCTGAAACCTTAAAAATCAGGGCTTCAACTCTTTTATCACCATTCAACAGTCAAGAAGTTTGATCGAAGATTCGAAATGAAGTCACAAGCCACCGTTGAATAGTCATCACAGTTAAATTTTAAGACCCTTAATCCAGCAGGACCGTGCGTTTTTTTGCCGACAAAAACTACTTAAACCAAACACATTTGTTAAAGAAAAATTGGCTGTACGTAGCAATTAATATCCGATCAAGTTAGTAATTTACGGGAAAGTTACATTGGCAGGAGCTACGAGATGAGTGGTGCTGATCACCATGGTTTGGTTTACTCGGGATGAGGGCCACAACGGTCCAAAACTGGATCATAAAAACATATAATTAAGTTGGTTAGGAGCCTTGTCCGCTTTTTCCGTCCTTCTAAATTTCCTAATCTGTTAGTAACACGGTTTTTCTATTAGTCTGAACATATAATTTCCAGGTATGGTATCGAATGCTAAGACGTGAGTGAAATTTTTTCGCAATGCTAACAATGGTTTTATGACGTATTGTGAAACTTGGTCTGCTAAGTGATTTTACAAACAAGATAACATGAGAGAAGTATGGTTTTTATCGGAGACGGAACTAATAGTGGGCGTATGGGGCCAAGGCCTCTCAGTGGTTCAAAACTTTTTTTTTAATGAAGAGTGGTTCCCGTGGTTCAAAAAAAAAATTTTTTTTTTTTTTTGGAAAATCAAAACTATACATGGTGGGCTCCCACGGAATAAAGAAATTAAGACAGCCTAGAAAAGACATTTTCAACTGTGAATATTGTCAAAATCGCAACAGAATAGAGGATGAGTTTCTTTCAAATGTTTTGGTTATATTCAATGAGAAGGAAATTGTTGCGAAAATTTGTACCAACATAGATGATTTTTGAGATCTAAGGGTGCGTCGCATTCCATTTTATACATGCTTGACGTGTATAACACTAAAAAAAAAAAAAAAACCTTCTATTTTTTTGCATGCTAGTTGTTTTTTATTTGTTAAGAGTATCTCGATATTGTGTTTTGTATTGGGTATAATTTAATCATTTAAATGTTTTATATTCTTGAACCTTGAAATTTCAAAATCTTGTTATTCATATTGTAGGCGGCCCCCTCGTATATAAAATTCTAGTTCCGTCCCTTTTGTTTATACAATGTTGGGAAAAATCACTCCAAAGACAAACATGCAGTTGCCATGTAGAACGGATTGGCCAAACTCGTAAGAAAATTCATCCTAACAACAAATTGTTTAAGAAGACTCGCTCAAACATTGAGAAAAATTATGGTGACTGTGCGTTTTTTGAGAAAATTTTTGATATTCTAACTTTTCAAAAACTGTTTGGAATGTTTATTGAAAATTCTAACTAATAGATTCGCGGAAACTATAGGTTTGACGAAAATCAATTTGAAAAGAAAAAAAATGAATGAAATTCTAAAAATTCCAAAGCTGGGTTTGGCCAGAATCTGGTGCTTTTCAGATAAGATTTAGACTTTATCTTTTACACCAAATGATTATTCAGCTTTACCTTAAGATTCAATCTAATATCTGTATTCACATCTATCTCAACCACGCCCATAATAGTGTTTCATAGTGCTTTAGTGCTCTAATAATGATGAATACTCCCAATATTTTATTGATGGCCGAAAGGTATGAATATAGTAAGAACCCAATTCATATGTGCATTGGTGAAATGGATTAATTGCTAAAATATGTACGCCCCTTCACTACAAGAGGTTCCTGTGTCCTTTTTGTTTTTTTCTAGACGGTGGGGTGTTTGGGAGATTACTTTTTGACTTTTTATTTTCAACTTTTTAGCTTTTTGACTTTTTGGAGTAATGGTCAGAATGTATTTTGAATTAGGTAGAGTATTTGGACAATATGTGCAGAATGTATTTTGCAACAGAAATAGTGTTTGGAAGATATGGATGAAAATGAATTATGGGTTGATTTTTTACTATGCTACCCTTGATTATTTATTGTGGAATAATATGTGTAAATAATGGTTTAAATTTCTTGTTAGCAACTGGGTTTCCTTGGAGAAACAGAGAACATATCCCCATCCTCCATTTCACCTTCCTCCCACTTCCTGAAAACCCTAATTTCATATCTCCCCCTTCTTTTTACCCAAATGGGATTCTTTCCGATAATTTCAAAATGAACCCTACTTTTGTTAATGAGTTTAAATGAGACAAGGAAAAACAGTTTAGTCCTTCGAATCAAACCCTTGTCCCCTTCCGAGCTCTGTTTTTGTTCCCTTTTTCAACTGGGTTTTGTGGAAATCCAAAGTATTGAGGTAAGGATGTGTTTTCACATGACTGTGCCAGAAAATGAGAAAATGGAAATGGAAAAAGCTCCTCTGGAACTCTTTTTGCCTGTTGCTCTCTATCTTCAAAATTGGAAAATGGATTTTCAAAGAATGGCTTTTGAAGACAGCCAGCCAAACAACTAAAATGGAAAAATGAAAAATGAAAAATGGGAAAATGAGAGATCCAAACACCCACATATGTATGAGTGGAGTTTACGGGCGAGTTAGTAAATTAACAAGGGTTCGAAATCTCTAAAAACTCAAACCCCAAACCTTCCTATTAGAAAATAAGGGATACAACCGGATAGGCTAATAGCCACATCTCACCCCAATTTTTGTTCATTAGTTTTTTGAATTGAATCTATCTTCTTTGTAGTCTGCTGTTGGATTGCAGAGTGCCGTTCGCGTGATTCTAACCGTCCAAAAATGTTTTTAACAGTTCAGATTTCAACATAATCTTCTAGAAAAAGAGTTAACTCTCCGGGAAAGATTTTTTTTTAAAAGCATAGATTGTTGAATGCAAAGATAAATAATTACATTGAAACGACAGAGACTCCTCCGTAATCCAACCAAGAGAAAAGCCGGGTCCTATTGAAGATTTGATGATTCAAAAAGCATTTTCCGCGTTCTTGGCATTCTTTTTTCCAAATCAGAATCTGATGAAGATTGAAAAAAAGGTGTTATTATATGGCTTTAACTGACAATTTGACTTGGAAGTCAAGTCTCCCCAGAAGACTCCAAAAGGTTTGAGTCTTTTGCCCTGGCCCCTGCGAGGAAATTGATGGCCAAGTTTCATCATCCGGTCATATCTTTGTTAAATTACTTCTAGCTACCCGTTTTGGGACTGCTTCAACAGTTCAACTGCCAAACACAAATACTTTTCAATTTTCTCCCCTAAGATTTTTTGACTGTTTTCTTATTTTGTTCTTATTTAAATTGTTTTTATATTTATTAATTTTGTACTAAACTTTTTGTGAATTATTAATTCATCTCATAAAGACGAATCGGATCAGAAAAGTAAAAAAAAATTATCATAATTTTTTATTTTTCTGATTTATCTTGACAAGACAAATCAATAATTTACAAAATTTAGGCGGAAAACTACCATACCCGAAAAAAAATTGAATAAAGACCTGACTAGAAAGAGCCCAAACATTCCAAAAAACTGTTAGCAGAACTTAGCCGAAGAAATAAGTGTTAACTTTAGCATGATGATTTACTTTAAGATTTGGTAAAAAATAAAAATCTACTCTGATTTGTCCAGGTGAGTGAACAAGAAAAATAAATACAGTTGAACTAATTTAGAATATTAGGAAAGTAAAAAATAGGTAAACAAAATCAAACCAATTTGAGTTAAAAAAGTTTTTAAAAAAAATCATCAACTTTGTTTTAGCTATTGCTAAAAAATTTAAGATATCAAAAAATTAAGAATAGACAAAAAAGAAAAAAAGAACAATTCCAGAAAGCAAAATTAAATCTAACTCGCTCCAAATGAATTAGAGGATAGTGCTGTGCAGTGGTATGTTGCGCACCTTTGAGCCATCGAATCGTGCATCCAACGGCTCGGATCTCATCTCAGCACTGAACGGCTCTCGATCATTAGTTGCCGAGATAAGATCCGAACTGTCCGATTCACGATCCGACAGCTCAGATGTACACAACACACACTCGAAGTCCGCTCCAGATAAATAATATATTGAGAAGTGGGTATTGTTTTCAGAACTATTGGACTCAAAAAGAATTGCTCACAATCACAAGTAGAGCCATTCCTCGCAATTTCCTAGGATCTTCTTAACGTTGGACAAAAGTAGAGGTGATAAATTGAACCCAAATTCATTAGTAGACCTAAACTCATTTACTAAAAATTAGACTCAACCCAACGTATTTATAAGTTGGGTTGGATGGGTTGTGGGAAAAAGACGGCCAAAAATGTGTTTTGATAATTAATATCCGCTAAGGACATTTTCACTTTCAGTATTAACAAATATTTTTAGCATGTTCTTGGCGGGTATTAATTATCAAAATACGTCCTGAGCCAACAATTTCCCCTAACCTATCTATTAATGGATCTTAATTGAACATTAATTGAATCAACTTAAATGATCCAATAAGTCATCAACATAACCCACTAAACAAAACACGCCCTCTCTCGGAAACACCCGTCATCCCTCCCCGCCCCTTCCTATTGATTGCCTTTGTCATTATTGTGGCTGCTTGGGCTTATTATACTCTGCGTTGCTATTACTCTTCTTCCCTTTTCTTGATGATGATGATCGTTTATTTCCTGGATTTGTCCCCCCAAAATAACTGCTGCCCATATCCCCTTCGTTGTTTCTGCCAATGAAAGAGAGAGAGAGAGAGAGATAGAGAGAGAGAGAGAGAGAGAGAGAGAGAGAGAACTTCTTAATAAGCTGCACAGATACATGTGTATCCAATGAGCTTTTTAAGTTGCTTTTTAATTCGTTAATTGCTCCTTCCCTCTCCCTTTCTCTCTCTACCAACTGATGTTTCTCTCTCTCCCTCTGAAACTTCCCTCACTTTTTCGCTTCCGTTTCATTTTTTTTAATCAACAGCTGGGTTTCGTCTTTCAATTTGTCGACTTGGAGAAGGAAAACCAGAACGGCGATTCATGAAACATGTAAAATAAATACGTAAAATTATTAAAAGTTCACAAAACATGAAAAAAGATTAGTTAATGTCACGTCGAGATACTGCAAAATCGGGTCCAATTTATTGTAATCGATTAATTAATATGTTGGTTGTCTTTTTGACTTATTTTTGTCTTTATTCAAAAAATTATAAGTTTCAAAAAAAAAAATTACTTTTCCGAATACTCTCGTCGAGACGAATCAATAAGTCACAAAAGTTTGACGCAAATAAAAATTCAACTAAAGACAAAAATATTGTTAAAGGTACATTACTGTTGTAAGAAAGATTGGGGATGGAGATTGCCCACAGATTTGGGCCAATTTGACAAAACGTTTAAAGAAGTTAATCTGGATATAATAATCACCAACAATTTAGAATAGAAAATCAAGTAAAAAAAACTCCAAAACTCTGAACTGCTAAGTCCAAAAATTCCTAAAATTTCAACAGAATCTTTATTCAGTTCAGTAATTTTAGTATACAATGTAATTTGGTCATTTTAGTATATAGGGGTATTATGGTAATTTTAGTATGCAATGGTAATTTGGTCATTTAAATGTACAAGGGTGATATGGTCATTTCAGTGCATATGTGTATTTTTGTCATTTTTAATTTTAATTGGGTTAATCGGTGGGTCGGGTTTGATTTCAAATAGTTAGGCATGAGTAATTGAGCTCCTAACTAATTGGGTCTAAATACGTCAATGACCCATTAAAGATCCACCCACTTGTAATTTACTTAATTCGGCCCAAACCTGCTCATTTGACCTCAATGTTTAATAGACACCCGAATTTCATTCAACTTCAATTTTACACTTAAAATTATTGCTCCGTTATTCTATCAAACCCCTACCCTCTAAATCCGTCATATCGGAAACAGATTTTGATGAGGTAGGCTTAACGGGTCCGTTAAATTATACACGTGAATCTTTATTTTCAACACAAACATTGATCCACCCCTTTTTGGGTAAAATTGAAGTTTAATAAAGTTTGGATGTCTATTGGACATTGCAATCCGATGGAGGACAATTACTTATCTGTTTTCTTATGTCCACCTGGCGAAACCACTTGGAGTTATCTAGCATGTGCTTGCCAACCATAAGTCGATAATTTAACCCACTATTAAATCACTAGAAAAAAAAATTTATCGAGAAAAAGAATTTGATGCAAGTTTGGGTTTATTGGGAAATTTTTGGAATGGACTTGTTTAGAAGCTAACTAAGATAGCTCCCGCGTATAGAACTACGTGGGCCTGCCCAACCTCAACCTAGCCGACTCGACACAGCCCATTTAGGATAAATTGTTACAAACGTAAGCCCAAGTGTAACAACCATTAGATCCAAAAGTTAAGGGCTCTTTTCTGGCCAGTCCTATGTGGGTACACTACAGTACCACAGCAAGTCCCAGCGCACAAATAAATCTATGCGTGTAAATTAACGTTTAGTACAAAGTTACGAGAGCAATTTTGTTCACTCTTGCTTTGTTCGCCTTTGGCGAAAGTATGCTCATTCGATATCTCACTACTATAATCAAAACCGTTCATTTATTTATTTTCTTTTAAATTCCTGACTAAAAAATTGAACTTTTAGATCAAACGCTTACCAATCTCCTATTAAGATAAATTTTTGCATAGTCTCCTAACAAATAAATTGAGAAAACATGAACGGTTTTTATTATGGTTGTGAAACAGGAATGAGCATACCCTCACGAGAGTGAACAAAGCGAGGGTGAGCAAAATTGCTCTCCAAAGTCAGTGACGGAGCCAGAATTTTCGATAAGTGAGGTCGAAAATTTGAACTATGTATGATTCACTTTTTCTAGTTGCTAATTGAAAGAAATAGTTAGATTAATAAGTTAATCAAAAAGTAGATATATATAT